>JACEII010000013.1:4539071-4750045 GCA_014332785.1 Antheraea mylitta | reverse complement strand
GTGCATCGACTCGAGGCAGGATTCGCTCCGTTGTCTTCCGCGTACGAGGTCGTCCTAGAGTGCCGCTTACTCCGACCTGCGCGACAATGCGTTCTTCACGCGCTACCTCGTCGGCTTTTAGACCTTCTCCGGCGACTGCGCCCGTACAGCCGCCGGGCCGCGGAGCAGGCCGCATGAAGCTCGGCGATTTCGTGCGACCACCAGTACACCACCCTCCTCTTTGGACGGTGTACGCTCCGCGGCATCGACGCGTCGCATACCTCCGTGAGAGCGTCACGGAGGCGGGCTGCGGACGCGTCGATATCAATGTCCGGGGGGACATGACCCAGGCCTGGACGATGGCCGCCTCTCTCGCTCGCTCCGAGTCGAGGCGGCTCATCGTCCAACGGGGGAACTTCGCACCCGTTCGGGGGTGGGTTGCCGGCACATCGTGGGAGGTGGGAGACCTCGAACCTGATGTATCGGTGGTCCGATAAGGTCCTCCACCTCCTTCATCACCCTCCACCCCCGGACACGGCGTGCGACCGAAGGGGAAGCGAACGTTAGGTACACTATCGAACCTCCGTTATGTCGCACGCACGTGTATGTGTTCCCCTGTTGAGGAGAGCCAACCCATGTTGGGCTGCCCACTCCTCAAGCGCCTGGCCACGCGGGTCCGTGGCCACCGCTCCCCACGCCCTGAGTCGCCCAGTACTACGATGTGGAGCGGCTCAAGCCGCCTCACGACCGGCCCCAGTGAGTCCAAAAAGGACTCTAACTCGATGAGGGGCCGGTTCGGGGAGAAATAAATTCCAATGGTCGCAAGACCCTGTGAGGCGACCGCCACGAACCCGTGTTTTATGTTAGACTGGAGGTAGCTGCTGTGGATGTAATCCATTACTAGTTTTCAGCAGCTACCTCCATTTGCACCCTTTTAAAAAGGAGCGGTTTCCCCTTCACACGAGGGGGCCTACACTCGCCCCCTCCCATGATGTGGGCCGCTGGCCTGCTGGCCTCCACGCAGACGACGCATTGCGGTTTATCCACGCCGCAATTGTCTGCATGGTGGCCGTCCTTCCCACAACGGAAGCAGGCATCCCTCCTCTCGACGGCCGACGGACATTGCGGCCGGGTATGGCCCAAGCCATGCATTTGTAGCACCTGAGGGGCCTGGGCTCCAGGTGCACGACTCGGGCCATACTCCAGCCAATCCTGAGGCGACCAGCCTCGACCAGTTTCCGCGCCGCGTCCACGGGAAGGGAGACGTAGAGAGAATTGGTTCTCTCTCCCCATGCGCGGAGCTCACCCACCCTTAGGTTGGTGAGTTCGCATCGACTGGCCTGGACGATCGTCTCCACGGCCTCGTCCCACGTTACCGAGTCCTTGATGCCCAGGACCCGGATATCGGCTCGTCGGACCGGTCGCACAACAGTGGCCAATGCCTCCCTGACTTTAACCACCAGCTTGTCAGCCTGCGGGGCTGCCAAGAGGCCTGGCACCTGAAGCATTTTTGCCCCCGTGGCGCTCGTCCGGACCTTTAATTGGTCAACGCCACACTCGGGGAGCGATACCTCCTGCCGGGCCTTTTGAAGGCTGTCAGCATATGTGACACCCTTCTCGGCTGCATCCTGCCGCAGTGTTATAAGAACTGCGGCCGAGCGCGGGGCAGCAAGCCTATCTCTCGGCTTCCGCTTGCGCTTCCTCCTCTTCCTGCCCTTAGCCTGAGGGCTCGGGCCTGGCGCTGCCGCTGTGATTACCGCTGGCTTCTTTTTACGGCGGCGCACAACTGTCGACCAGGCCTCAGAGCTCTCTGGGGCCGAGGCTGTTGATGGCAGCAGAGGTCTCTGCTGGGATGGCATGAGCGACCCTGAGGCGGTTTCCTCCCTGGGGTCGCTTCTAGCTCCCTTCGTGGCGGAACGGCCCACTGCGACCTTCCTAGGCTGGTTGGGGGGGCTTTATAAAGTACTTTAATATTAAGAAATAAAATGAATCTTTGAACAATTACTTCTTGCTCCAATGAAATAAATTCAAAATTTAAATACAAACAGATTAAACATAGTCAACTCTCAGCCGTAGTTGAACCGACTTGCCACATTAATATTTGCCCGTAACATAGTTACAATTTGCATATGAGAGCACAGCTACAACCACTGCATACAAACTTGTTGAGATTTACGACTCTGTGTAAATTAAACTACTGACGAAGAATTATGTACACTGTACTAATTTCCGTTTATAATTTCTTAAAGCCTTGACGTGACAGATTGGTTCATTTATTTTTAATGAGCGGGCCCGGCGGACGTTGAGTAGTTTTTGAGTTTATCGCGAACAGACAGACAGATGGGGCTGAGGATTTTTTTTTAGTATAGATAAGAGCTTTATCTATTCTCTATGATTGTAAAGATGTAAATTGTAAAGCTATTAATGGGTCGACTTGTCCGGGGTAGTACCACTCTCTCATAGAAAACCGACGTGAAGTAACAGTGTTTGTATTGTTGCGTTTCGTTCGGTCAGTGAGAGCGCCGGAGACCCACTTCTCCTCACCCTCCCCCACTCCTTATCCCTTCCTCTCCTCCAACACAGGCTGGCAACGCACTTGCGACTCCCGTGGTGTTGCAAGTGTCTATGGACGGTGGTAATCACTTAACATCAGGTGATCCACCCGTTCGTTTGCCTGCTATAATATAAAGAAGTGTCCAAGATTTTCTCGCGTATTGTAGTTATTATTAGTTTAAATTTATTATTACAACAGACAGGGTGCTACTCGCAACTTCGTAAGCGAGGAATTTAGAAAAATGAGTTCATTGTAAACGTGCGCATAGGACACTGCTTCTTCAGTTTTTAAACCAATTATTTTTTTTTTCTAAAATAAAAGTCACTCGGCTACCTGCCAATGATAGTACCGTCAAAATCAGTCCAAAAGTGTAGCCGGAACAAATAGACAAGAATTCAAGAAGTTTTCTTTTCCTTATAAGTGTAATACTGTAAGATGCTCCGGTGAAGCTGTTAAGACCTTGCTGGGTCAATAGCGTAGACATTTTGAAAAAAAAAAAGCTTCGTTGTCCATACAAACAAATACAGTTGAAGTGTTTGTTTCATACTTTAATATAACAGCTGTTTATTAAACGGACGTGTTAGTACATGTATACTGTTAATTGTTTTCTAATATTTGATTTGATTTACAACTTTTAGAAAGTTCCAAATTAAAGGAACCAAAGATATTTCTATACAATAAATTTTCATTTTAACGATCGCTTAGTGTAGCGAAGCTGACACGTGAGAAGGTATTATAACATTTAGCATCTAACTTGAATTTAAACTATCCTATGGACATGTAGAACTAAAATGAATTTATTTTCTAATTCATACACCCTCTGTTACGTACTATTTATGTAAATATGTTTCATATTGAATGCAGGAGAAAATTTGTGTTCTGTTTAAAACTAAGTTTGAAAGAAACTAAAAATGCCATCAAAAACAAAACTTTTAATAAAACTATATCTCGCAACTCAGTTCTTCTACCGTAAAAAGTTGTGAGATCCCTGTAATACCAAGTCGATTACTTTATTAACTCCCTACTTAAGGAACCTTCTGTCTTAAGTTATTACGTAATTAGCTAACCTAACAACATCTTATAGTGACCATATCAATATTAAAAATCTTTTATATTTTAAATAAAATATATTTACTTGAAAATCGTACTAAACAATCTTGTTTAATATATTGTACTTGTGAGATACATTGTTTTTATGTGATGGCCAAGACAATCTATTGAAATTGAAATATACCGTGTTTATAGAATGCCTGCTTGGTTATTGAAATTTTAGGCTTCTAGTTTTATCCATAGCGGAGTTATAGATGGTTGAAAATGGCCTGAATCGCTTCGAGAATAGGATAGTCCGGTCGTGCCGCTTTTTTGGTTGACGTGGCGGGGGCACTACTGTGCCTCCAGATTTAAGGCTAAGATTGTTATTATATGGTTTCATATATGTCGAGATAACACCACAACCATTACACGTTTTGTCGTCCTGACTCTATGAATATCTGTAACATTGGAGTTAAAGTATAATTTAATTTTTAACCTCCTAGAGTTTTATCATATTTAACCCTTTCTTTGTCGATTTCAGTCCCTGGAATTGTTTATTAAAATTCGTAAAGTTAACCGACAGACGACGACAACTTGATCCAATAATTTTAGTGCCTAGAAGCATGAATTTCTATTTCTTGTGCAGTCCGGTGAAGTTGTGAAGGCTTTAGCGTAGTCAGTTCGAAAAAAAATATCTATTTCTTATACAACTTGCTCGAAATGCACATGCACAAAGGAAAAACTTTCCGTGCACATGGTTATTCTCACATAATATAAAAAGATATGATAGTATCCCATTTTTATTGAAACTCACATTTGACTGTATCATCTATGTGTCTTGTGTCACCGTTAAAGTCCAGAAATCTGTTATTCTACAAATTATCTACTTCATGTGCAAATTAACTAAGGCTTAAATTGTTAATATGGCGAAATATTGTTCTGTTCTTAATTTCATTATTGTGGGCATATGCTGCTAAATGTTAGGTAATTCGTATCAAGATCTTGTGACAACATGCTTGGTTAGATGTGATCGTATTTGCGATGCAGATTAGTTAGGTAATATGCACATTGACAAATTTTGAGCTTTAGCGGCAACATATACAATAAACTTGGAAATTGTGTACCCCTACAAACAAGAACAAAGCCTGCAGGGAATACTCGCTACTATGCGGAAATGAACGTGTACGAGAAATACACTAGTCTCTACTCTCTTTATATAAACCATTGTTAGCGAGAACAAACTTTTTCGTAAAACCGGTCAAATAGTCGAAACAAGTTTTAAACTTTTTTAATTAGCGACAGAACTCTGTTGTCTGTTAACACTACAACTTTCAACTTTTTCAGAGTTGCTTCTGTGGGCTTAGAATTAACTTGTGAGTTTGAAATAAATTTGTTAGTGTTTAGAACTTACTTCCTTATATTAGTGTGTTAAAAATTACATTAGTTTATTGCATTGATTTTATTGAAGAGAAACATAAACAGAGATGTTTATGATATTTTCGAAAAAAAAAGATATTTTCTATATTACTATTAATATGTTACATTTTTAATTACTAACCTCTGCCCGCGACTTCGTTCGCGTGGAATAGATACTTTGGGTAACACACGCAGCGGAAGCTTTCAAGAGGAAAAAACCCCCGATTTTTAAACATTCTTCATTGGTGCTCCGCCCCTATTGCTCTTAGCGTAATCATATATAGCCTATAACTATCCTCGATAAATGAGCTATACCTATAATATTGAAAGAATCTTTCAAATCCGGTCAGTAGTTCCTGAGATTACTCCCTACAAGGTCACAAACTCACAAACTTTACCTCTTTATGATATTTGTATAGATTTATCGCCTAGTTTTATAAAAGCTACCCGTTTATCCAGGAACTTGCTTAGAGAAAAAAAAAAAAATTGATCCTGGTTGTGTTACGCAGATGTTCTTTGTACATTTTCCCGTGTATATTCTTTTTCCTGTATATCTCTTTCATTATAAATGGTATATAATTGTAGTCGCAAAAAAGAAGGCCACTCCGGAAATCTAATTTCGTAGAAACGATTGATGCGGCGTAGATGGTCGAGACCCCACCCGGCGTCCGCAATTAGTCTATTTACTTAATTGTACTAATATTTCTTCAAGCGCAACCAATAACCTCGGTAAATAAGAAATCGTTTTGTTACCGCTTCCTTATTGATCCAAGGAAACTAATATAGGGAAGTTTTTTCTATTAATTCGAAACGGCTATGAAATTTGTATATAATATCAGAAACATTTAGTTGTATAAAACTTTTTATGACAGTTACGTGTTAGATTTTATTGTCTTCGCATCGAATGCAAATCACGCGAATTCGATTCTATGATCAAAGCGAGCTAACTAACCATACAACCAACATATATGCGCGTATGTATGCTCGACACGTGTAAATGTATTTACCAAACAAAAAACTAAAAAATGTCCCTAAAAAAATTAGAACTGTATGTGAGGTGTCACGTGTCTGGTAAAAGTGCTGTCACTGTATAGGGCAAGTAGCGTGCTTAAAAGTTCCATTCCAGAGAATATAACCCACAGACTATTAGACAATCAAGTAAAGGGACCTAAGATCAAGTCGCTACTGATGGCAAAAGAGCGCCCGCTTCTGGACTGTGCGTCCGCGTATCGGGTCCTCATCCTGCTGGACCAAACCAGGAAGGTGTTGGAGAGAATCGTCTCTTCCCGGGTCGTCCAGCACCCAGGGGAGAATAGGACCAAATTTATTGGACACCCAGTTCGACTTCCAGACGAGGTGTACCAACGTGGACGCCTTGTGGCTTCTGAAATCGCTATCTACAGAGACGGCTTTCCAGAGGGAGATAGTTTTGGTGGTGTTCCTGGATAGTCGCCTTCCACCGGGCGAGCCGTTGAGGCGGCTTTACAAGGTTGAGTAGCATTGTAAGATCCCTTGCCGCCCGAACAATTACTGTCTGTTGGTACACCGTGGGGTTTTATTCCGTGCGAATCGGGCATAAACCACACTCTCCTCCGGGAGGGTGGCGTATCCATGAGGGATTTCCCCACGTTAAAAAAAGGGTGAAGTTGCGGCGAGAACGATGATTATAAATATTTATAAATCTCTTATAAATATTCTATTCTAAATTTAACAACTTGTAATATATACAAAACTAAATCTAAAATGTTCCAATAAAATACCTGATAATAGATTTTATAATATATTTTAATACAAGCTGTATGTATATATGTTGTCAACGAAAATTATAAATCTACAAAAACGATATATACATTTTGTTTCTTAAAAGGCTGGCCATGAAAGTTTATATAAACAGTCTGGTTTATACTATGAATCTTTGTATCAGCAAAATGAGATAAAACAACAACACATCGTAACAAAAACCTGCAGAAAGTTGCATATTATCATATAAATATCTGCTTGGTAGAATATTTCGATCAAAGTTCCAATTTATGATCTAAAACGTAACTGGAAGTTTTTTTGTACATTGACTATTGCAAAGCAGATTGTTACTAGTATTTTGATTATTTTTAACGATTATATAATTAGAATTAATATTTTATTTTGAAAAAATTAGTAGTATTAAATTACAACTGATTTTTAAGTAATCCTTTTAGGAACATGATTTCATTGATGTAACAGTTTTTTATATTCTTCAGTTATAACGCTTAGTACCTCCGCACTAATTAATCACTTTTACATTCTGTTCCGATACATTTTACCATCACAGCACTGAAGTACACTTGTAGCATTACGCAACTTACCCAATAAATAACAATTATTTATAGCAACGAATATAATGCAGTTAACGATTGTTTAGAACAGAAATTAAAAAACAACTTTACTACTTTTTTGTACTCAAGTTTCATAGAAAAATAACTACTATTCACTTAGAAACAATTTATAAAGCGTGGCAAAATTAGCTTTTAGATATTTTACCCTTTTCATAAAAGTTTTATACGAGCCACATCTTTCACACATCCCGTCATTCAATATTTGTCGTTCACATCGTCGTACTACGTGATCCCGTCAAGGGGTTTGCCAAAGCGAACAGTCGTACCCGCTCCCAGTTGATATTCCAATAGATAGGATACTATAGCAAATAAAAATATTAAAATAGATATACCAGAAATTTCACTATTCATACTTGATAATTTTTACCACGACAAGACCAGACTTTATAGACGAGAAGTATTACAAAAAAATTAGCCCTAATTAAAGTCCCAAATTAGGGCATGTCTATAAATTTAAGGCCTAAACCACTGTAAAAGTTAAAAATATAGTGGTGTTTATTTAGTTTACATTTAACATATACATTACATAGGTTGTAAATGTCATATAGATCAAAACTGCCCTTAACAATATTTAGTTGCTAGTAACATACATTTTTTTATAAACTATTTACCTTTATGTTCTTCATGTATGGAGCATTTTCCTTTGAAAAAGCAATTGACTGTAGCGACGCAAGACCGGACAAAATAGTGTAATAGAAAGTCACACGGTTCATTGAACATATTCTACGGTAAAGGGTTCTCATATCCTTTGTCCAAGGAATATTCGTAACATGGTATATCTATGTATTTATCTTTAAGGTATTAATATTCCTATAGTCTGAGATATTCTATAAAATAAACAGTACTTTTTATTACGATGAAATAATTTGTGGGATAAAATGTCTGGGGTAAGTAGTGGTTTACCAATGACCTTCAAAATCAAGGAAAGATCTTTAAAACTTTTACAAGATAAGTCATGCTGTATGAATATAAATGCTGGGCTACAAAATGACAAATGAGAGAAGACCATCTCTTAAAAGTGCAATTATTAAAATGGTTATGTGGTGTAACCAGAATGGATGAGATTAAGAATGAGTATATTAAAGGGTGTTTGAAAATAGCACCAGTGACAGAGAAGTTGACTAGTAATAGATTAGAATGGGCGAATCATGAGGGAAGATGAAAGTCATGTAACCAGAAAAGTTAAGTGTGACAGTGGAAGTATTGAAGTAAAGGAGGAAAATCGAAAAAGGATAGATTATATGAAAAATGAAACGTGTATAAAAGATTTGAATACTGGGTTGACATGTGACAGGGGAGAGTGGTAGAGGAAAATATGTTGTGCCGACCGTAGAATTAAGTAGAATAAGGGTAAGGTAAGAATATGATGATAATCTTGGTACTACGAAAAACTTCACATATTAAGATGTAATAAATAGTTATTATTTTCTCTCTCTTTATAAACAACTAGCCTCTGCTCGTGACTTTGTTCGTGTGGAATAGTTACTTTGTTCTAACGCTAACACGTAGTGGAAGCTCTCAAGAGGAAAAAATACCCGATTTTGAAACATTCTTAATTGATGTTCCAGTTCTATTAGTCTTAGCGTGATGATATATACCCTATAACCTTCCTCGATAAATGGGCTACATAAAACTCAGAATTTTTTCAAATCGGACCAGTAGTTCCTGAGATTACTTCCTATAACGTCACAAACTTACAAACTTGGCCTCTTTATAATATTAGTATAGAATAGCCTTCACGCACGGGTTCAATGACTCGGTAACAGTATTTTTTTTAAGGGTGTACATTACTTTTAAAGTGCTATTTTTTACTATAAATTCACACAATTGACGTGTATTTTACTTCCATGGATTAATCTCTAAATTTGATGACATCATTGCTAAGCACGCATGGAATCATTTTTACGCGGATTAAGCAGAAATAATAAAACTACGAAGTAGCCTCGAGTTTTTGGCGGGATTTTAGTCTGTCATGTAGTGGATATTATATTTTATTCATATTCTTGTGTTATTTAACTCTATATTTTGTAAATTTGTGGTGTTTTACGTAATATAATTAGTTTATTGTGCGTAATTGAAATGAATGGAAAGGAATACTACGGAGCTTGAAATTCTGAGATGCCACAAAAACTCTCTGGAAGGTTCTAACAAGGGATCCACCATCTTGTTACAATATTGATTCATACGACGCTTAATAATGAAGTGATCGCTCGGAACTTGTAATATTATTGACTACAGGACAATGGCAGTAACAATCTGAAAGATTGGTTGCCAAAAAATGGAAAAAAAAGAAATAGCCTCTCAAAATGAGCAAAAGGTTTTTAAATTGTAAAGAGAAAATTAATTACAGTTAAGGAAACAACAAGAGAGAACTCATTTTTAGTAGAAATAAAATAGCAGTTTTCATGCAACAACAAAACAATTCGCAAAAGAACGAAGTCGCTAATACTAAATAGTCGCAAAAAAAAAAATTCTTTCTTTGTATAACACGCTGATGCACAAACTTTAAGAGGCTTTTACGCAGGCCGGCATGAAAGCGGCGACCGAAGAAGGATGACGGCAGTTGCCTTTGTTTGTGTATTGTACTGTGCTTACCATCAGGCACATAGTGCAGTCATTTTGCAGTGCTACAATAAAAAAAACATATATATATATCTCTCTTAGAATAACATGAATGAAAACTTTCATATTTATATTTGCCTAATCTGATTAAATTAAAAAAAAAGTTAAGATCTTTATTGATAAGAAATATCATTACATAGTATAAAATGAAGCTGCTTTCGCTGTCTGTTAGCTTAGATCTTTTAAACTATTCAACGTATTTTATAACAGTAAAATCAGCAATAGATAGAATGATTCAAAAGGAGGGTTTATATGTATAATAGATGCATATGATGGTGCATAATATCGAAAAATTCATAGAATTCTAACGTGATGACGTAACAAATATATTTTTGTGCTTACTTACCTTACGAGCTAGATCAAATGAATGTAGTACAGAATTATGTATCTTAAATAATAGATTAACATGGTTATGAGGAAAGGTGAAAGCCATGTAAGTAGAAAAGTTTTAAGTATTATAGTGGGCTGGTATAAGAGCAGAGGAAGGCCGAAAAGAGTATACAAGGTGTTAATACTTAGATGATATCTGACAGGGCAGAGTGGCAAAGGAAAAAAAAATTGCATAATAGGGGGCAAATGAACAGGCGGGTCACTTGTTGATAAGTGATCACCGCCGTCCATAGACACTAGCAACACCAAGTGTGTTACCGGCCTGTGTTTGGGGGAGGGGGCGGGGAGATGTGTCTTAGGTGGCATAAGGGTAAGAAGATGATAATGAACATAACATGAAGCGATGATAAAAAACCTGAATATTAAAAACCGCAGAGCAGAATAACTAAAAAAAGTATGTTATATAACGGCAGTGCCGTATTCAAAACCGTGATGCGACTTACCAGATTTATTCCCTCAATTTCCAGTACTTCAGCCGGAGCATCGCACTCGCTCACAGTAATAGAGTAATAACTACACTAGAAAGCGGCAATCTATCCCACATTTTTCGCTAAAAACTTTTCCTGTTAGTTTTCTTTAAGCACAAAATATGAATGAGGCTAATATTCGTCAAAAATATTCCGCACAAGTTTTTTGCAGTTAAACTCTTTGCACATTTGTTAACCAAGATACTAACTTTACATATGACGTAACAATTTTTAACGGACTTCAAAAAAAGGAGGAGGTTCTCAATTCGACTGTATTTTTTTTTAATGTTTGTTACCTCAAAAGTTTGGACTGGGTGAACCGATTTTTATGATTCTTTTTTTATTTGAAAGCTGGTACTTCCCGTGTGGTCTCATTTCAAGTTCAAGTTGGTCTAGTTCTGACAACGGAATCCAGTGCAAAACCATATAAGTTTTAAATTTGCATTAAGTATGTATACGACAAATAAACGAATAACTTAATATCACGCCAATCGATTTCGATGATTCATTTTTTATTGCAAAGGATTTAATTTAAGGGTAGTTTGATGAGAGTTTGATTATGTTCTGATTATGGGATCCGTGACAAAGTAAAAAAACTCTTCAATTCTTAGGAGCTTATTGCGCTTATGTTCATTGGTGGTAGATACTTTCGCGGATTATTGATAAGATTGCGTTCGCACCTGTACCTAACATGATACAGTGACACATCTACATCACTTGTGCACACATGAGAGCATCACACATACGTGCACATAGCACATGGTGGAAGGGGCTTATTTTTCCCTTATTGAAGTGAATCGAGTAGTTACGATCAATTCGTTCAGTATCGTCAGTTCGTTTCATATCCGATATACTTGTATGCGTTTGTGAATCATGCAATTGTGAATCATCTCAATTGTATCAAGTGGCCGTGGATTTGAGTCCTAGCAATTGAATCGGAGCTTTCGGTAAAAGAAATCATCATGTTGGAACCATAGCACAGTAGAGCTTTGTTGAAGTCCGCTTGGAAAAAATGGAAAAAATAGTTAAACATAAATATACATTTCACATATGAACGCCGGTGATTTTTTATTTCTCGCAAGAATAATGTAAACAAATGTCAGAGAAAGGGGACAAAGCGATACCCATTTACTTTGACCTATTTATTTATCGGCAGCAATACTGGATTGGAGCGGATTTTATTTTTGTATTTAACCAACGTTTTCTTCAATTTAGGTCAAGTGTTCTTGTCTTGCAAAATAAATAGAGAATTTAACGAACATATTCAATTTCTACGAGCCTTAGTTTCATCGCATTTCAAACTATAGAGAGAGTATTGGGAAAATATTTACGAGAGACATAGTTCACTGGTTTTTTTTTTTTACAATTCGATATACAGACATTTTTTAAACATTAGAATATATTGTACAAGTATTCTCGCTAAAATAGTTCTATTATTTCATGGAAATTACGTATCACTATTATCACTAACTATACTAATATTATAAAGAGGTAAAGTTTGTGAGTTTGTGACACTGTGTCGTTGTAGGGGGTAATCTTAGGAACTACCGCATCTATTTGAAAAATTATTTCAATGTTATATAGCTCATTTATCGAGGATGGTTATAGGTTATATATCATCATGCTAAGATCAATAGGTACGAGGCACCAATGAAGAATGTGTAAAAATCAGAGTTTCTATTGCACACGAACGAAGTCGCGGGCAGTGGCTAGTATATTATAAAACAAAGTCCTCCACCGCGTCTGTCTATGTATGCACGATAAAGTCAAAAACTACGAAGCGGTTTTGATTAATAGATAGAGTGATTCAAGGGGAATATTTAGGCTTATAATAATTTGTCAATATTTTTTTAATTGGTTGAAACACAAATGTTGGAAGTGTCGAAAAAAAGTCAAGCTTTCAGTTTTTATCGAAAACCTTTGAGATATAACAAAATAAATGAGAGAATAAAAAAAACAGACAAAGTCACGAGAATCAGCTAGTTTAATTGTGATCTTTGAAGCGATGAGTGCTCAGTGCTTAGCGTGCTCGAAGAGCGCGTCAATCAATGTAGATTTAAATCTCTACAATTAAGCCTGAGTTGCGATGATGAGTGTTGGTGATAGGAAGCATTGTGATGAAACCAAGTATGGTAGTAGGACATTTTCTAAGTCCGTCTCTTTAGCTACCAACCTTGACAATCTAAAATTAATAATTACCATTATTGCCTTACCGATTTGAAGTAGATTTTTTATTGTACCACTACAAAATGATTATTTTATTTTTTTTTTTTTTTATTGTAGCACGACAAAGTGACTGCACTATACCTGATGGTAAGCATAGTACAATCCAAAAACAGTGGCGACCACCGAAAGACAGATAATCCATCGTCGGTCGCCGCTGTCATGCCGGCCATAATGACGAAAGTCACCTGGTACTGGATATGCACAGGCTGATCCTGAAACGCGACGCGCAAAAGCGAGTCACTATGACGGGCTTTTACGCCATGTACATGGTGGTTGCGACCCAGTCGGGCTGTAAAACCCTACCACCCCGCTATCGCCATTGCCTCGTTCGTTGATCAGCAGGGTGCACCACGTGCAGGTGAGGTTGGCTTGGGTGTCTTAAGATGTTACTCGACACCCCTTACACCCCAATTATACTATACCTGGTGATAAGTATAGTGTAATACAAAGACAACAGTGTTCAAATAGATATCTAGAATTCATCGATAGTTTTTGCTGTCGTTTCGGTATATAAGTAAGTCTCTTGGCTCCTGGGTATGCACTGGATGATACATTGTGACAGTGTTACCACCATTTGTACTGTGGTAACCTCTATTAAATTTGACTATTACTGGTTACTTCCATAAAGAAACCCAATTATGAGTAGCTTTGATAATATACTGAGAAGCTCCTCTATCTCTCTATAGAAATGTCGTTAATATCATTTCAGTCCTTTCGAAGATTAACTTGAACAAACAACACAATAACTTCTATTTTATCTATATGTATCGATTATTTAATATGAATAGTAATATGTATTTGAAAATAAGAAAAATATCTAAAAACATAATTTCACGAAAAGATAACATTTGTTACATAGTTTCTCTTTCATTCTTTTAAAATGTTTCGGAAGTGTAGCCAACAATTCAAGCGCATTAAACGGTGGGCTAAAGTATATCGTCCATGTTCTGGTCTTTAACTTACTAAATCGTATATACTCGGCTCTAGACGTCATCAACCACGTTCACGGTCTGACAAGAAGGGTTTCAATAAGAAGTAGTAACATTTTTTTGTTATCTTGTATTGATGTAACAGTAAAATAGTACTGTTTATGTTTATACATAACCAGTGTAGTATTGCGAGTATTCAAATATATTGTAAGTTAGATATTACTATCAGTTATGTACATATAAACAATGATTAATGTATATAAACTTTTACGTGCATGTATTTTTGAAGTGAAACTTCTAATGCGACTTCCAACAAGGTTGCGTTAAACGTTCAACGCTCTTTGGGAGGGGGAATAGAAAAAATAGAGCGAGAGTGAATGCGTGGCACTCGAACGCATACGCTCAGTATACCTGTTTATATATACTAGTGGGCGCCCAGTGGTCGACATTCGACCATAGTTAATTGATTTTTTAAAGTTTGAACTTTATTAGGGTTCTTTTGTCAAAGGATATACTTCTACAATCAAAGGTTTTCATCATGGCTACTCAGTTATTTGCCATGATCTTTATTATATAATTATTAAAAAAATCTGTGTAAATGAAAATTAAAATTAATTATAAATTGGAAACAAAAACCACGTGGTAAAGCTCAATTTTAACCAAACATAACTTTACGAAAATAACGAAATTTATCGCAACCCATTGACACAATTTTCAATTAATTTTACACGATACCATGAGGTGGTATTTCTGGGTGATATTGAATTAAATATAGTCTGTTCTTTATGAGAAATAGTGATATGCCCAGTATCATCGTTTGGAAAAGTAAAGGATGCATAATACAATCAAATGGTGAATCCAAGACAAAGTCGTTTTTAATAATACCATTAGCTTTTGAAAATAAATTCTTTTTTGTTGATACATGTGGTTGAATTGCAACATTGTAACCGCGGAGGTCTAAGTCATGGATTACTTTTATGAACAAAATTCTTATTTTGATTATACAAAGTATTATTTGGCTCATTTTTTTATTAATTCATCATTTGAAGTGAGTTCATCATAAAAAATAATAAACATTACAACTATAGTTATATTTTATAATATCATTGTTGAATGTAGGATGAAAAATGGTAATTAGAACGTAAGAGTTAAAAAATACATATAGTCAAGCATAGCAACCTCCTTTCACAACCTTTTTTCAAGTTCGTAATTATTGACGGCTGTCAAAATGTCTTTCTTATTTGCATGTGTGTATATGTTGTGTAAAATTCGAGTAGTAGTGTGAGTAGTGCATATTTTAATTAATTTAATGTACTTCTAATGCATTTTATATAAAATAAATAGCTTTCTGCACTTCTCCGTCTTATAAACTTTAACTATGCCAAATTTCAAGTTCACCCGTTGACGGGAAATAGGTTAAAAAGGGAGACAAAAAATCTGCTTCACGTATTAATATATAGATAATTATATTTATTTATATCAATTTCTACCCCTTCCCATTTTCATTTCCACATTACGAAGTTTCACTTCTTCCGCGCGGAGGGACTCTACGCACTATTTTTTATAACATGCTTTTGTTTGCTTCGCTCGTGATAATGTAGATTTAACATATCCCTAGATATTTTTTTAGAATGTGTATAAAAAATTTCATGATCACTTGAGTAGTTAAGGCGTAAAAGTATATAAAACATACAAACTTACATTCGCCTTTAAAATATTAGTAACAATTTTTCACTTCTACCGTGTGGTCATTAACACAAGCACATTTTTCTTTTAATTTTTTCTACACAATACATTCTTTACTGATACGTAATTAGCAATATTAGTAGCATTCCGCGGATATATTACAGTTTACTGTGTCTGTTTACGACGCGAAAGAGCGAGAGCCGACGCCTTCCGAATGGGGTGGATTAATGGCGGTCGCCGAATTATTGTGCCGCCACTAAATTATCCATTTGCTAGGTCACCCTTTACGCGGACAAAACCTCCCTCTGGTTCAAATTTATATCTTCGTGGGCATTCAACGTTCTATTTTTAGATTGCTCAAGGGCTACCTATGTGTTTTTTCCTACTATAAATGTAACCAAATCAATATATGATCTGGGTGATTTTTTTGAATCTACTTTTATTTGTTTTCTAACTCACTGTACGCTATTGGCCTGATGAGCCTTCACACTTTCAGCGGACTAAAGACATTTAATGTATTTCTATCAAATATCTTTAGATTATACTAGCAACCACAATTTTAAACGCTTTTATTCAATAACATTAAATACAGCCTATACTGTGACGAGGTATAAAACAACAAACACTCAAATGTGACAACCTTCATGATGATCGGTCGGTTTTAAAGTGTGATGAGATTTTTGCAATTGTTTTATAGGACTAATTTCAATCTTTAATATTGTAAATGAAATATATTTTAATGTTGTTGTTCTGTTGCTCTGTAGACATCTTTATGTATTAAAATATCTTATATTTTATTATATACTAGCGCGCCGGAGGACGTTTACCAACCTGGTAACAATAAACTTAGATAAATTATACACTGAAACCTTCTTCGTGAACCAAAAACTCTTACTGAAAATTAAAATGCATCGAATTTTCTCTACCTCATATCAAAACTATTCATTGATCGCGGCTTTGCTCACATTTGTGTAGATTTCACCTATCCCTGTTGCTCCTGTTCTATTTTTCTGTGTGAGAGGTACCCTATCCTTTTCTATATTTTCGAAGTATGCAAAATCTCATGGAGATCAATTAAGTAGTTGATAAATTGAAAGCGTAACAAACAAACTCGCTTTGGTATTGGCATAATAGTTAGAATGTTTAAGGTTACTTTCTCGTACAACCAAAAACTGTTTTGATTTTGTGCTCTATTTTTATACAAAGTTCAGTAAGGCATATTATAAATGTATGTAAAATATAATCTTAAAGTCGTCCTTGTTTGTTACGCAGTATTAAGTAAAAGTTTTAAAATTTTAGAAGCATTCAGTAGATAGAGGTATACATAAAAAGAGAATTTAATGAGATTCCTAGATTAGCTGTTTGGATAATGGCGAATAACAGTAACTAACCAGCTTCGTCCAGGTAATGTTATTATCTCATAACATTTCACGGGTTATCATCATCGTATATTTTTTATTTATATTATTTTTTTACGTCACGACCATATTATTTCAATCATAATTACTATATTTTATGTTTTGTTAAAAAAGTGTTATGTATATACCCCCAAGTTTATCTAATATTTTATATAGCTGTACCCGCAACTTCATCTGCGTATACTCTTAAGTAAAAAACATTGATTCGTAAAGTCAACGGAATGTGTTAAGTCCAATTACTTATCTACTTTTCTCTAGTACTTATGCCGCTTCGTCATTAAAATTACAATAACTTTTGATAGAGTGAACTAATTTTAATGAAACAAAGACTATGTTATTCTCAAATATATACTTTACGATATGGTTTTATTGTGAACCCAGTACTTTAGCAGTGATGCGTGTTCGTACAAACAGACAGATAGACAGACAGACATTTCTAAAAATGATTGAAATGTATTTAATTATGAATTCCTAGAGACCTGCAACATTTTTTTTTTCACGAAAATCGAAAAGGTACAGACCCGTTAGATTTACATTCTTTTAATATTAGAAAAAGATTTCATATTTTTTTCCCCAATAATAACAGCTGCGAATGTACTCTTTATATATACAAATAGCAACAGTATTACAAGATAAATAGTAGGTACTAACAATGTATTTATATTACAATGTGGTCGGCTTGTTAATTTATCGAGCGAGGTCGCCCTGAGCGCAATTCTTGTTCCCAACTAATTATTAGTCGGTGCGAACCTGTCAAAAACAAATGAATATTTGCAAATAAATTCCGATTTCTGGGCAAATTCAAAATTAAACTCTAAGAAGTAGTAACATTTTTTTTAAATATTCTTACTCTCAAAATTGATAATGATGTTAATAGTACCGCCGAGTCGCTATAACCAACGTGAGTACGTACGAATCGTACATTGAATCTGAAATTTAATGAAGAAAAATTTCGTGATAAGATCATAGCTTGATCAACATTCTCTTGTGTTCTCTTCAAACTTCTTGAAGCAGCATCTATAGCTGTGATCCAATAATCGCAGTATTTTTTTTAACTTTATTTTTGGCAATCAATCTTTCCGATTATTACTGCCATTCTCACGTAGTCAATAATATCACAAACTTCGTGTGATCATTCCAATATTAAGCATCGTGTGAAACCATATTCTAACAAGATGGTGGATCCCTTGCTAGAACCTTCCAGGGAGTTTTTGTGGCATCTCAGAATTTCATGTTCCGTGTTATTATTTTCCATTCACTTCACTTATGCATAATAAACTAACTATATTACGTAAAATACCACCAAATTTACACAATATATAGTCAAATAACACAAGATTATGAATAAAATATAAAATCCACTACATGACAGACTAAAATCCCGCCAAAAACTCAATAATCGCAGTTTAGAAGCATTTCCCTATGTTTAAATAATTCATCAGATTATGGTAAACTAATAATGATAAAAATATACTTCGAGAAGCCTCCTCTTCAGACATCCTGCTGATATTCCACTCACTCGTCACGCCACTAGACCATCATGATTTTTTAATATTTACAACCAATCCTCCAGTTCTGAAAATTCCTAAATGGGTAGCTAATTATCTCTGAGTTAGGTTAGGTTAGGTTGTTTGTAAATTTTATATTGTATTTCGAAAATTATAAGTCCATATTTTTTTAAGACCTCTATACTACAGACAAAGCACTGTACGACGCGGTAACTATTCAAGAAATATAGATTAGATTTTGTATTTGGAATAACTTTGACCTATTAATAAAAAAAATTAAGCCATCACAGGATGCCTGGCAGATGTGAAACATCAAAATTTTTCGAATCGAACGGATCTCAAGTTGTCAAATTACATTATAAGTATGCGACCTTAGTGCGGCAAGAGAGATTCCGCACAGTCGCTTGGGCATGGCATCGCGTCGCCACGTCTCACATACTCGCCACGCCAACAATCAGGTTTACTCGCACCTATAGATGTTCCACATTAAAAATCCAAAAATGTTTGTAAAGTTTTTTTAACTCTTTTATTATTTGATGTTCACGGTAATTTTTCAATATTTTTGAAATTTTCTTTAAGGGTTCTGCGTGCCCACGCGTGCCCCCCACAAACAAGCCCTGATCATATATGTATATATGTAGTCAAAATCCAGTGAGATTCATACGACTGCCTCACTACAGTACCATTATTACTGTTTAATATTACTTCGTTAATTGTATCTATCAATAGCTTATAAACAGTCTGTCAGTTGATTAATTTATAAAATTACATAATATTGATGATTGAGAGAAATCTATCTTCAAAAATAAAAGTAAATCATGTATCTTATATTGAATACTCCTAAATCAATTCCAAAGAAATTTTACTAAACATTTAAATACGGATGTTTTTCCCTATTCACAATTCTATTCAACCATTATTTGAAATGAACCGTTTCATTATTTATGTATTTGTGAAATTAAATTTTCCCTTTCAACCGTTATCCATTCTCTGTATCCGAGAGGAAACTTCAAGCTTTTAACATTTTAGTGGCACTACAGCCTCCGTTTAAAAATGTATCAAACAGATTGTGATTTAGTGAACTGCATTTTGTTTAGTAGATTATATTCATGATTTTCATTTTAACTTCTGAAATCATATTAAAAATGAATCCTCGAATTTGTGCTGCCGCATCTCTTCGAAACTGCTACGTCCTCTGGGCTAATTCTGTTTTTGCTGTGTGTCTAATTCTCAGATTAAGGTTTGTATGAGAGATGTTTGAAAATTTGTACGGACGACTGAAAGTTTTGTTTAAAAAAATCCATATGAAAGATTAGAATTTAGAAGATATTATATGAAAGAATGAGTAGAACAGAAGACGGTAGATGATGAAATTTTGCCAGACGTTCAGTAGTTCAATTGTCATTTCATAATATAGGCGTACTGTAAACAAAACCGGGACAGAAAGCTAGTAGCTTGAAATACATATATCTAAATCATTTTAACCACGACTTTCACTCTGACTTGTATATAGCTATATCAGAACTAAAAATTCTTGGTGACTTAACATTATGCTCATGCAACACATCAAAGGCGTGAGTACTGAATCGTATCAAATTGCTATCAGCCCTCTCTCCGTTTCTATTGTCATTTCCAAATAATCTTTTTGCAAAAACAAAAAGTTTAGGGGAAAAAGGTTGAAATAGAAACTCAAATATGCAATATTTATGATTTTAACCTGCACGTACTTTCGTACTACTTCGTTCAAAGCAAACGGTAAGGCACAGTGTATGAAAACTTTAGACTTCGTTAAAAATTTTATGAGTAAAATATTCTCGCTCACGGAACACGCTTAAAGTACTTTAATGTCATAATTAGAACACTTCCAGTAACAAGCTTCTACAAACTTTACCACTCGAAAAAAAAATTTTTTTTTAATCTTATGAACCTTTCGTACATATTCCATTTATTTTGTATTCTAAATTCGAATCAGTTCATTTAAATTGTTTCCTTTCGTTTATTTCGTATCATTAAATGCAAAAAATTATAATGTTAGAAAAAATAATAATAAAAGATTTGTGAAAACAAATTGTATTCGCGGCTAAAATAATTCTCCTAAATCTCTCAGTTAGAGACCGTGTTGCTTTACACGAACAGGATTATCCAAATCTCTGGAACCTGTTTCTCTCTTCACTATTCATTCGAGGCAATGCGCCAGAAACCAGAAATAAATAAAGCTCCGTCGAGGCAAGGAGAAAACTTTAATAGAAATAATTTGCTGATAATAGAAATAATAGCCCTAAAGCTCACATAATATTATGAAAGCGTTGAAAAATATCAGTTACCTACACACGGCCCAGCAATAATGTTAAAATAACTTGAAATATTTTCGCTCGATTGTAGCACATAATAAATAGATAAGATTTACACAAACGAAGACTTTAAGAGTAAAAGACTTTTTGAGTACGTCATGTAAAGAATTTCGATGTGATGTTTCTGTTTATCATAATAACATTTGTTTTACAATACAATGCTTTTCGCTCTTTTTTATAAACCCAAAAACAGATAGACTTCTCGTCGCTTAGTGCTAATTACAAGAAGAAATATTTCCATATTAAAAGATACTTAATATAATTATGCAGTCAGGATCAACATAACATTTTGCATACAAGTAATCAGTAGTACAGAAGAAGTCATGGAGTACCTTTTATTCAGATTTTTTTTTCTTTTCTTTTAATTGTAGCACGACAAAGTGACTGCGCTATGCTTGATGGTAATATACTGCGCTATGCTTGATAGTACAATCTAAAAACATCGGCAACCACCGAGAGACAGATTATCCATCACTGGTCGCCGCTGTCATGCCGGCCTGTGTAAGTGTCTCTTCACGTTACGCTCGAAGGAGCCCATGTCATAGGAAGGAGGGAACACACTGGCCGGGAGATTGTTCCACAGCTTCACGGTACGTCAAAGATATGACGATGCGAACTTTTTAGTTCGTGCCCAGATACAATTTACCGTAAAACTGTAGCTACGTAGCCCAGTGCGTGTAGTTCGGTTGTGGAAAGGTGAGGTAGGAATTAAATTAAATAACTCATCGTTAACCGTGATACATACGGTAGAACACACTCAGTGAGGGTATGTCTCTGCGCAACTGAAGCGGCTGTATATCCACTGTTACATCTGCATCATTCATAATGCGAACAGCCCGTCTCTGCAACCTGTACAGGGTATCCAAGAGGTATTTTGAGAAACCGTCCCCAAAGGTGCGAACACTATTCCGCGCAAGGCCGAACTTGTGCTATTCTCGAAAGGTAGATTAAATTAACATTAACGCAAGTAAAGCCGTGAACATAAGCTATTACAGTATATAGAGCCAGTCAGTCGGGTACTTCTCGCTCCCACCAGGAGGTGGGGGCGGGGAAACGGCGTCAGAGTAACCCCTTTTACCGTGGCTTCACTCTCCCCCCGCTTCAACGGGGCGAAAACAAAGACGTTTTCGGAGGGTGCCTCGCTTGCGCGTCGCTCCCTCCTGGGTAATCTTTGCGATACTGGTCTCGCGTTCTCCCTGGTCATTCTCGCGTTCTTCGGCGTCTAGCAGGTCTATGACCGCTCTTGCCAGCAGTGGTGCGTAATGCTTAGCCACTGCTAGTCTTCTCTAGTCTTGGCGTTCTTTTTCTTGGCATAGCTTTCGCGGCATAACTCATCGCGTCGTTTCCTGGCCTCCTGTACTGAGAGCTCAGAGTTTACCTCTGGCTCATCTGTGGTGCTCTGCCGGCCGATTGATGGCGAGCGCGGTCTCTCCTGCTCAGTTGGGCAGGCTTCGGGTTTGCGTGGGTGTCTCCTCCTTCTGGGCCTTCTCTTGGCGCTTGCGCCTCGGAGGCGGGTCGTTGGCGGGGGCCATCAAAGACGCCCCCGCACTCTCTAGGGTTCTTTCGTTCGCCGGCCTGCGTCTTCCGGGTCCAGATGTTCTGGGCACGGTCCCGGCTCGGCGATTCCTCAGCTCCCGCTTGAAGACGGGGCAGCTTCTTCGGTTATTTGCGGAATGGGCGCCCCCGCAGTTGGCGCAGGTTGCCGGCTCTTCCTTGGAGCGGTCGCATTGCCGGGCGGAGTGTGGCCCTCCGCACCGGACGCAGGCAATTCTCCTGTGACCTTGAAGGGAGGAGTGCCGGAACTGTTGACAGCGGAAGCACTGCGCCAGTCGGCGCTCCCCCCTTCAGGCTTCTATCTGGATAGCGGGCATGCACATCAATGTGGTCGTCTGGTATATTGCGGGTATCAACCCGGGCGTCCCTTTCAGCACGACGTGGTAGATGCACCCGGGTCTACCTCGGCGGCCGTTAATCTCACGGGCGTATTCTGCTACGAAGCCCTCTTTGCGGTGGGCCCCGATGACGTCTTCAGGGCTTATTCCTCTTGGGAGGCCGCGGATCGCGACCTTAAGGCCTTTCTGCGAGGGGGAAGTGTATGTGAACCAACTGACCCCTCGAGCTCTTCGATGCGTTACCGGTTTCTCGAGCGAATCGTGCGCAGGTGGCGCTGCGATCGACGCATACGACGGCTGGTCGCAGGCAACCGATCGCGGCGGAGGGGGGGCGGGTGCGGGTGCGCGCACCGGTGCCGCTGGAGTATCGGGCTTCTCGCGCGGCTATGAAGTCTGCGCGAGCGGCGTAATACAGGCTTTCTTCGTCTTCGATGGTGCTTCTGATGAGGCAGGTGATGTCGGCGCGCGATCGGACACGGGCCCAGCTTCGGGTTCGCTGCGCTTGCGGCGCAGCGCTCGACCGAGCGGGCTGGTCAGCGCGTCGGAGTACGCGAGCGGCGCGAGCTTCCCGCGGGCTGCGCTAGCGAGCGCGACGGCGTCGGTCGCGGAGGGCAGTTTCCCCTCAGCAGCGGCTTCTTGGACGCGCAAGAACAGCGCCATCCAACGAAGTATCCCCTGCGACAGAGCCCCAGCTAAAATTACCTGGGCGAGAGTGAGAATATCACTCTCGTATGCTTCCGTCGCAGCGGACGTCCCGCCGGCCAGCGGCTGGCGCGCATCCGGAGTCGGCGTTCGTGGAGCAGGGACGGAGGTGCGGAGTCCAATGGGCGATGCGGTGGTCGATGTAGAAGCAGCGGCAGGATTCGTAGGTTGGCTAGGGGTCGTCGGGTGGCGGTCTGGTTGGCCCTGAAAAGGGCCTTTTGTGGATCGTCGGCTCGACGCAAGAGGCGGAGCGGACGAGGAAGCGCTTGACTTGCGCTTCGTCGCGTAGGTCGGAGCAGCGGGCTCGCGGACGACCTCGTACGCGGTGACGACGGAGCCGTCTTATATAGAACCATAAGCTTTTGCATTATTTATATTATTCTCCTATATAACTATGTATCTTGGCATAACACTCAATGGTATCACGATACCCAATCAACGGTAAGTGTATGTGCTGTAACGCCATCCAGTGGCAAATTAAAAAAGGTTTAAAACTAAGTAACTAGTGATTAGTTAAACTATTTTCGAGTTCTCTTATATATACTAATATCCATTTATACATATGTCCACAAGAACATGATTTTTATAATTCGTATTTAACCATCAATGTAATAACGGTACTAAAACTTCTTCAAACTCCGTATGAAACTGGATAAAAGTGTCTTCAAATTTAATTACAAGGAACACTTAACTTTGCACGACTATCTCTCCATCTTCTTTGTTTAACACACAAAGACGAACTCGGCTCTTAAGGACTGCTTTTACATTAAGTCCTGTACTCAACTTTTTAGACAAGCGGGTATTAACGTATAAAAACGTAAGCCCTCGAAATTTTTCGCATAAATTTAAAAAAGCATTATAGGATTAACGTCAAATTCACTTCAGTGGGACGCGACTTTCAGAAGACATTACATCAAAGCTGGCAACATTTCCCATTGTAGCAAATTTAACAAATATTTGCGGCATTCAGACTTACAATTGGATCTTGACAATTATTCTGACAAAGGCAAGTAATAATATACAATTTAATCAATTGACTTGAATTGTAAAAAGAAATTAATGACATTTTTTCTTGATAAACTTGATAATGTTATATATCAAAGCCTTATTTATATTACATATTACGATACAGAGTATTTTGTAGGTGGTAGAGCCACGCTGAAGCTATTACTGTTTTCAGCATGAATGGATCCACTCGCTCGGGGTAGTACCACCCTCTCAAAGAAAACCGACGTTAATTAATAGTGGTTGTTTTTTTTTTTCGAAATGACTACGCTATTGACCCAGCAAGGTCTTATCAGCTTCACCGGACTAACGTAATAGTGGTTGTATTGTTGCGTTTCGTTTGGTTAGTTAGAGTGCCGGATTACCACCTCTCCACTCCTCTCTCATTTTCCTTCTTCCCTCTCCCATTTCCTACCCTCGACTCTTCCTCCCCAACACAGACTAGCATTGCACTTGCGTCTCCCCTAGTATTGCTTGTGTCTATGGACGGCGGTGATCTCTTAACATCAGGTGACCCGCCTGTTCTTTTGCTTCCTATGATATAAGAAAGACCAATGTGTGAACGATGGTGATGTCTAGAATTGCCACATCTGTCTATGCATTTACTGAAAACAATTGTAACTTTAACGTATTACAAATACCTATATGTATATTAAAAAGGCAAACTAGTGGTACTGCGTTTTGATGTTCACAAGCGCCCTCTTAGGGTCTAAATTGGGTAGAATATTTTTTGATTTTGAAAATGTCTTAGAAACTAAATTAAATTAAAAATCAAAAATACTTTATTCAATTTAGGCCCTAATAAGGCCCTTATGAGCGTCAAAAATTACCACCGGTTCGGAAAACGATCCAGTCATCTAGAAGGACCGGCAAGAAACTCGATCGGGTACATTTTTTTAACATACATATTTCCAATACATACAATAGCTTTTAGTGGATGCACATAGAAGACTCAACTGTGTCCGCACATACAATAAACACTCTAATTTATACCAAAACTTCAAGGATTAGTAGTAATAATGCAAATTTATAAATAATATTTTTACGCATATCAAGCACCACTCGTGATAACTTGTATTATCATTGAAATCATATCGGGATATGTTTGTTTTTCAACTCCTCTATTTTGACTATAAAAAGCAGGGAAATTTCGTCTGCAGATAAAATTTCATCGTTCAATTCTTTAAAAATCATAGAATGCAAGATATGGAATACAACCTCATATGAATTCTCGATAATTATCGATTCACATTTATTATGGATACCGATTAATTGCTATGATTTAAGTTCTGTTTGATTATTATATATTTGGACAAGAATTGAATACATACGAACGTACGTCAAAGCGGGCGAAGTCACAGGTTTGTAACTTTTAAATCTATTCTTCTAAATCTCTATTTTCAATTCAAATAATATTCTTCCTTTACAGATTCTTAAAAAACTACTCAAATAAGTTATTCCAAGTAATATATAATTTCCCGATAAAAATAGACAGATAAAAATAGAAGAAACATCATTCTAGATATATAACATTTTGTCACAAACCGAAATAATTTCCATTGAATATTTTTCTCTTATATTCCTTATCTGTGAACGCTTCTCAATCCATCGGAGCATTAAGTGGAAACCGGGTATTATTGTTCGCTTTGCCAAACCTCTCAATGGTGTCACGGAAGATTCGATGTGATCGGCAAATATTGATATATGGTTTTGACGTCATTCGCATGTTAAATATTTTTAGAAATATATTTCTTTTACCGTGAGTAAACTATAACCCAATTTTCTGTGAAATAATTTCGAATAATGAAAAACGTAACAAAATTATCATTAAGGTATTTGGTACATAAGAATAAAAAAAAGAAAAAAAGAAATGTCGATGCGCATTCTAAAGCGACGTGTTCAAGCGTGGCTACTGATTGCAATACACTTTTCATTGCATCCAGGGGAGCGTGAAAACGCTACCTCTAACGGAACCCGGTGCCCGCTTGCCCCAAGCATAAACGAAATAGCTACAAAGTGAGGTAATATACTGAAACATTTCATTTGCATTTTACTCATAGTTTATATTTATAACAGTCAACAAGGATATTGATCGTAAAGTTTCTCAACATTCCTGATTATGGAATTGTAAAAATCTTTATCGTTTTCAAAGAATTACTTATATATCTACCAGTATTTGGGCGACCGAGCCTAGCTCGGTTCTTTAAAAACATTTGTTAATTAAAATAAACTGTTAGGTTAGCCTTACAAAATTAGCATCTTTTCTACAAAAAATAAAATAAAATAAAAAGCTATCTCTTTTGCTGTCACTCGGATTCGAATTGAGTTACTAGGATTTTTGAAGCAGCTGATTTCTATCAGAGATATTTTTGTTTTGGCAGGGCTGGCGAAATTTACCTTTATATTCTAGCTATATTTTTTCATTGCCTGAAAACTCAGTTAAAAAGTTTTCTATGAATAAAATGTAGCTAGATCGATTTATCTTCCCCGATACCACCTACATATTAAGTTTCACGGAAATAGATGACGCCGTTTCCGAGATCCTAAATATATACAAATATAAAAATATACAATAATTGCTCGCTTAAAGGTATAAGATATATAGATAGATAGATTACATAGTATAAAACAAAGTCCCCTTCTGTCTTTTTTTATTGTAGCACGGCAAAGTGACTGCACTATGCCTGATGGTACGCACAGTACAATCCAAAAATAATAGCGACCACCGATTGACACACTGTCCATCGCCGGTCGCCACTATCATGCCGGCCTGTAATAAGCTGGATATGCACAGGATGATCCCGAAACGCGACCCGTAGAAGCGAATCACTATTACGGGCTTTTTCGCCATATACATTCTGTTTGCGACCCAGTCGGACTGTAAAACCCTACCACCCCGCTTGCGCCATTGCCTCATTCGTTATTCAGCAGGGTGCACCACGTGCAGGTGAGGTTGGCTTGGGTGTCTCAAGTCTTATGTTGTTATTCAATACCCCTTACACCCCAAACCCCAACCCCTTACATCTGTCTGGTCAAAAAACTCTAAAACTCCTGAACTGATTTTCATGTGGTTTTCACCAATGGATATATAATTTATCAAGTTTTTTTTTAAATCAAGGCGGGACAACGCTTGCTTGGCCCGATAGTATATAATAAAACGCGTAATTTAACATGCGTTTACTTTACAAAAGGTTGAATTGTAAATGTTGACCGACTGTTTTGAAAATTAGCCAGAACAAACAGACAAAAAATTAATAAATTGGTGTTCTGTATATACTTTTATATCCATTTAGCAAAAAGCCGTTGAACAGTTACAAACAGACATTTCAATTTTATTTATGTATAATAGATAGGGATCGCATTAAAAAAATTAACTAATGTATTAAGTTTCATTTTTGTAAAAAAGTATTAAAATATCTTCAGTTTCCTCATAGTTTCATTAAAGAATGTTCTATATTATATATCTATTAATCAAGTTTTTTTTTACTACACAGGAATATATTAAGATAACTGTTTAGATAATTATAAATACGTGAGTCCAGTAGACCAAATGCGTAGCTCATATCAAGTTTTGGTAGAGTATATTTTGCAAACCACGTACTTTCAAAACTTTACTATTTCAACTTATCTAACTTGTTGTTTAAATCTTCATTTAAACATATTTTATTAGCTACTTGTAGTAAGTAGTACTGTTAGGAATTTCGAACAATTTATTGATTATTAAAAACAGAACTGGCCAATTTAGATACAAACTGTTAATTCAATTCTAACAATGAATCACTTTTTAAATAACCGACACGAGTTTGGATAGAGCTACCTCACACTAAGATTACCACCGAAAGAATGAGTCAACACGACAAGCGCCGTCCCTCATATGGGCCGTTCGCAGTATAACTACCCGATATTAAAACATAACATCGATCAACGGTGTCTCAGGTCAATAGAAACACCCTCGATACAGTCTATAGTAGGTCATTAGTAGTACGGAGAGTGGCTAAAAGTATTATTAAGCTAAACGAAGTACGGATATACTATGTATAGAGTGCTAACTATTGCATGCGTGAATGTATATTTCTACATTATGCCACTTAGTAAACTTTCTAATATAATATAAAAGGTTTTTTGAAGAGAAAGTACTTATGGGAAGACTTTGAAATTCTGATCGGCAACATTTTTGTGTGACATAAAGTGGTGGGGGTAAACACGGTGTCGGGTAAGGTTTTGAAAATACCGATACTCGTCTGATCACCGAAGTTAAGCAACGTCAGGCACGATCAGTACTTGGATGGTTGACCGCTTAGAAACATCGCGTGATGTTGGCTTTTTGTTGTATTTTTAATGAAAATGTTTCTCTGTCATACAAATCTTTCACTTCTATCGTCTACCTTTACGACACACACTTTTCATTAAGATATTATAGAATAAAAAATTACTAAGGAAACGGACGTATACAAGAAATATCTCTAGGTTATACTTACGACGATTACGCAGTTTCACTCGCGGTAATATAGAATTGACCTATTCCTCGGGAGCAATACTTTTTTTCTAGATGAAATGTATCTTAATCCTTATCTTTTTATTAATATTAGAAATGCGAATGTAAGTTTATTTATTTGTTACGCTTTCATGCTTTTACTACTGAACAGATCATAAAAATATTTTACTCTAGATATTATAATTAAACAGTTGTGGATATGTCATAGGCGTTTTGACAGCGCCTTCTTAAGCCTTGACTAACTAGCTTAATTTTGACGGCTATCCATATACGGATATCAATCCACCCGTATCTAAACAAGATACAACTACTACTTTTCACCACCCATATTGAGAATAAGCCATCTTACTTACACATTTTATCTAAGACAGTGTGGCGTTACAATATTACTTTATATATGTGTGCGTTATCGTCCTATTTGTTTTATAAAAATATCGTTTAGATAACGTATTTAAAGCTTTTTAGTTATAATATCATTGACGTTGTACAGAGGAGAATATAGGGTACATTTAACCAGAAAAATTACTGTTCCCGAGGCATAGTTCAAATCTTAATTAATGCGAGCGAAGCTGTAAGTAAAAGCTAGTATATTATACTTCGAATGATAAAGTCATTTGTATGAAAACAATACCTAAGAACCCAGTAAAGGGTTACTTGAAAACGCTTTTAAGACACCGTTTGATTTATTTGAGTAGTGGCTGGATGTGATTAATATATTTACGTAGAACATCGGATAGAGTTCTACCGTTGATTATAATCGAATGACTGTCAATTCGGCCACGATCTCGGGACGAGGATTTATAGTATCGACAGTAAATTATTTACCGTTCACGAATTTTGGGTGAACCGAATGATTAATGCTTGGCCACGAAGCTTAGATACGATGACATAGCCAATTTCAGATGCTGATATTAAAAAATTAATTTCTTATCCATAAATCTATCGTGTGTTATTAGATGGGGATTATTATGCTAATCAATTTTATGTCTATCTTTATATACCAAGAGACTGTTTAGAGTGTAATACCCTTCAATCCTTTGGTAGTTCATGTCCACATTTAAAATATAAAATAATAATATGAAAACAAATACTGATAAGCAACAAAGACAACCCTAGTTAAAGATTCTTCTAGAGTTTTTAAAATTATGGCAATGATACTTTTAATCTTTAAAAAACACAACTAGGTTCGATGAATAATATTAAAGGGGCGGTTTCCTAGATAAATCATTACGTAACTGCTTATCGTGGGAACGCCGCACGGTCAAACAAAAGGAAGCAGGACGCGAGTCAAAGTGATGGACGCTGGAGGGACTGCGCAGTACGGTGTGATTCATTGATTTCCTTATTAATTCCAATCCTTATTAAACCAATTCGTTTTTGCGTAAGTCACCTGATGTTGAGTATATTAATTTTGTTTTTTCCCTAAATAATTAGATAATAGGTCAAATATCAAGTCCATATTTTTTTTTACTGAAACATAACGAGAATCGACTAATGAGTATCCTGTATAAATATTGCTGGCGACTAACCAGTCGTGCTGTATATAATTCTTTTGTCCGTGCGTATGTGACTGAACTCCTCCAACACGGCTGGATATCTTTTTATGATTTTTTTTATGTATTCAGGTGGATTCAAAAATGGTTTAGATTCACAGATCCGGTAGGTAGCACTAAACAACGTCCGGCGGGTCCGCTAGTATTTTATATTTTTCTGACTATTTGTAATCTATGTTCCTTTTTTAGACTATTTCTAAATGGTATAGATTATATTGAGCGAAGTACAAATATCGTAGATTGTTGACGTAACGAGCGTGAAGTATGACGAAGTTACAAATAAAGATCATGATCTGTAGTATCTACGGGTAAAAGATAACGTTTTGTTATTGATAACACTCAATCTAGTCAATACTAACCAAACAAAGAAAAAATAAAGAGAATCGTTCGACATACATAGGAAGAAATTGTGTGAAACTGTTTTGTATTCTTTATTTATATATAGATTTTTACTTTGAGCTACTTGTTCATAAAAAATCCAAGTCGTATGTACTTTTCGAGATACTCCACATACTCATACATACTCCAAATACAACTATGATTTTTGATTTAATAAGATATTTTAGACATTGGTATGGTAAAACTATTTTAATGTTATATTTACTACTGGCAGGCTCGGCGGACCTTAGTCCGTCTAGATAATTAAAAAAATCCTTGACTAATTATTATACCTGAACATTCCTCATTAATCACTTTATCTACTGGTGAAAACCGTATGAAAATCCGTTTAATAGTTTTTGAGTTTATTGTGCACAAACAGACCGACGTGGCAGAGGACTTTTATAATATATAGTGATATAGATCTAACGGATAGAAAATAGCGCACTTATTGTAGACGAGCGTTGCCTATTAATCTTCAATACTGCCGAGTTTTTTTTCTCGAACTGACTACGCTATTGACCTAGAAAGATCTTAACGGCTTCACCGGACTACAACAGGTGAGTTACTTCTATAAGTTGCATAAGAAAGGGATACGGACGATCCACATTTACGCTAGAGATTACAGAGGTCTAACCGAATCGCATTAATACTTCTCCAATTGTATATCCGTTGTGGAACTATGTGGAACAGAATCGACACAAAGGCGTTTGAAGCAATTATGGTTCAATAGTTCGAATCTTAGAATGAGTTTGAAATCTGTGTGAAAGGAAACATCCTGATAAAACTTTAGTATGTTGGTAGAGGATTTTCTAAATTACTTACAAAGACAAATGAATAGTCAATCAATCGATGATAATAAAAGATAAATACTCCTATTGAACCCTACGTTTATGAAAAAAGTCATTGATTAAATGCGAATATAACTTTTGTAGGTCTTATAGCCACGCTGAAGCTATTACTGGTTTCAGTATGAATGGTTCAGCTCGCCCGGAGTAGTACCATCCGACACACAGAAAACCGACGTGAAGTAATAGTGCGCATTGTTGCTTTTCGTTCGGTCAGTGAGGCCCACCTCTCCTCACCTCCCCCCTCTTTTCTTCCCTTGCTCCCCCTCATACCCAAATACAGGCTGGCAACGCAGTTGCAACTCCCCTAGTGTTGCAAGTGTCTGTGGCCGTCCACAGATCACTTAACATCTAGTGACCCACCTGTTATATACACCCATATAAAAAAATATATATCAGGTACTAAAATTTACAGTTTCCGCAGGCATCTTACTTCGCTGCACGCTATATGATCGTTAAAATGTAAATTGATTAAAGAAAGACGTTGCAAATGCAATTTTTTTTTAGGTATCTTAATATATACAGGGCACGAACTGAGCGGTCAATTTACAGATACGCTATGTAATCTTGAGAAACACTGACCCAGCTTCGCTAAGTGCACGGTCGTTAGACGCTGTGGAAAGCAACCCTTGAAAACAGCACTCAGGATGTGCTTAAAGTTTTCTTAACAGTAGGTACTAAGATTTTAGGACAGTACGCTTTCTAGACGTAATTTGAGGTTTCTTTTTATTGAAATCTGCATAAAAAACTGAAATCATTAATTTTTCTTAAAAGACGAATTTAGACATATGAATTTATTTATGTTACTTCTTAATTTTAAGTAATTTTGAAATACATCTGCATATATTTAATAGAACTAATGGTCGTCCATTGGTCGCAATACGAGGTAAAAAGAGGAACGAGGTTTTTTTAGCGTGATAGTATATAGACATTAATATGTGTATTGAGTATTATACGTTAGAAGCGTGAAATATAAATAAAATATAAGTCTTCGAGTCGTCGATGGTATGAAAAAAAACTTTTTCCAAATTTGTTTTATTATTAACATTAAAGCTAATCAGTAGTAGGGATGATCGATATTCATCGATGTTTAAAAAACATCGATTTTTAGCTGAAAAACATCGATGTTTTGATGTCGATAACATCGACACATCGATGTTTTGTTTTCGATAACATCGACGTTATGAATATATTCTTTAGGGTCATCTAAGGTTGCATGTACTGGCGGAGTAGAGGACCCGGGGGGTAGATCCGCAAAGTATCCCTCTTCGCCAAAGAAGAGCAGCGGGACGGGCGAGGCGTAATGCCCGTCTGCTCCCAACACCGTAGCCGAACCTGAGGGGATGGGTCGCGGGCACCATTTCCTCGTTGCCTGGGTGAGGCTGACGAGGGGAGACTACTGGTCGTGTACCCAGTAGTCTCTCTATAGTAGGGCGGAGCCTGGCGTTCTTTCGCCAGGCTGCCGCAGGGGCAGTTTTTCAGGTTTGAGAGCAAGCTCGACCCCTGGCTGACCCTACAATGCGGCGGACGGTACACCGTGGGGTTTTAGTCCGTGGGAGTCGGACATAACCCACTCTCTCCCTCGGAACATGGAGAAATCCTTTATGGATACTCCACCCTCCCGTGTGAGTGATCAAATATATAATATTTGGATGGATTTTCGCAATTATATTATATAACAATATAGTCGAGGATACCATAGAATAACATGGTAACTATAAATATTAAACATATTTAAAAATATACAATTATAAAAACTCGCCGACAGAAACAATACCACCACGACCTGAATAAAAGTGGATTTACATTGCTAATAGTTTACTCAGTCATACCAAATAACAATACCCTGCTTGAAGATCACGCTGAATATTCAAGCAAATTGTAACATTGTTACCAGCAAATATATTTATTTGGAAGTCTTACAGTACTACTTTAGTTAACTTTTATTATTCATTTTTTTATATATCAAAGGGGGCAATCGAACAAGTGGGTCACCTGATGTTAAGTGATCACTAGCACTGGCAACACCAGGGGAGTCGCAAGTGCGTTGCCATCCTGTGTTTGAGGGGTGCAAGCACCGTTACTTAACGTAACGTCGATATTTCTGTGGGACGGGTGGTACTACCTCGAAGGAGCCGATCTATTCATGCTGAAACCAGTAATCGCTTCAGCGTGGCTCTATCACCTACCAATGTACGTTCAATAAAAAAGTGTCCTTCATGAGTTTCACAGAAGGAATAATGCTTTAAACAATAACAAGCAATTATACAATCAGATAATAAAAATGATCTCTTAATTTTTTTGACTTTCTGCTTAACTCATAGAAAAATAATAAATTATACTTAAAATATTCTATAAAACGTAAGGTCGTAAAGGTTTTAAACCAATGCCACATGTAATTAGTTCTAAATCAGTCGAAACCGTTCGTCGACTGCGTAAACTGTACTCAGTAAATTCGCCCTACTTATCTCTATAGAACCCCATCACATGACGTCATACATTTACCCGACAAATCTATAAACAATTACCCTAATGGCAAACAAAGTTAGGAGATAAATTATCAATTTCAGTAAAATACGACAAGCATAAACGAGCGAACGTTGCCTTCCGCCCGCCCTATATTGAAAATGGATCGATCAGTGTATAAAACATTAAAACAACAATGAATTATATTACTTTAATCGATTAATTTCAAACAAAAACTGATAAAGTGGAATTAAAAAAAACTAATTGATTATCCTTTATAGTTCTTGCATAACATATTGTAGAGTATTTATTTTTCTCAACCAATTAACTTAACTTGAGTATCATATTCGTAAGCATAAGTATTCAATTTTGTTTATTACTCTTGAATAAAATCGGTTTTTAAAAGACTTTTGAAGTAAAACTACTCATGAGAGGGCTTTGAAATTTTGATCCGTAAACTTTTTATATAACGAAAAGTGGTGGAGGTAAGCACTGTATCGGGTTGAGTAGAAGCAGTTTCTTGCTTGCCTTTGGATAATGAAGAATACTGTGTGTCACATTACTTCTGAATGACTGTATTTGTTGAGATTATTATTTTTTGTTGTTTATTATGATCAGAATAAGGTTTAATGAAAGAAACTTTCTGAAAAATTATACAGACAAACGAACATTTTGGGTTAAAAATTTTGCTGTAAAAAAATCTGAGTAACATAAGGCAATAAGGGACATCTTCAAAAATATTGACAAATTGATGTTCAGTTGCCATTTTATTTCATTACACGGTCGTACAATACAGGAGAAATGTTTCATTTTTATAGTTCCTTCAGGGTAGGCAGCTAGTATTCCCATAGATAATCTTTAATCTTTTGCTTAAAAATGTTTTCTGTGACAATGAATATAGATATAGTCATACATTTCAGATTTCCGAGATTTTTTTGTTACAATTTGTAATAATATGTTCATTTTTTTTTACAAGTAAAGCAAGAGTATGTAAATAATTTTGTAACGCGTCTACGGCCGTTCTTTAATAGCACATTATTTTGTGTAAAATATTCCGTTACAAGTTATAAATCAAGGAGTATCATGGAATCGACGTTTGTAGCTGCAAGTAAAGCTGGCGCACGATTTACTGACAATCCTTGTTTGGCTGACGTCTGATAGGCGACACGATTGATTTAGTGAGATGAATATAAATGGGAGGACATTCTAGGAGATTATATGAAATGAAATTACTCAATTTAATTAAATGCTTTTAAATGTATACAATCATAGATTTTTAAAATAACAGCTAAAGAATAAGGATAGTTACACATTATATAATAAATATATAAAATAGAGTACAGGCAAATGCATCATTCCCTATTTTTTTAACATATTTAAGACTTTAGTTATTTTCAAGCTAATAAAGTAAGTTGTAAAAGAATAATCAAATAAAAACAAATTTTAGTAATATCAGTTTTACTAAAGCCACCCTACAGTTCTTTTCCTCTATCGCAATAGTTCATTTTTTTCAAAATATGCCTTCCAGAGCTTTCCACAGATTTCCACCCACCAACTTATGAAGTATATAAGCACTATACAAGGCGTCCAATAAGTTTTATTCTAGACACTAAAGCGAATACGAAAGGAAAGAAATAACTAAGCCGAAAGCAGTCTACAACTACAACACTCTAAGTGTAAACCAAGTGTCAATATGTGATAACGAGTCTGTTTAATTTTTGTCTTTGTGAGCACAAATAAAGTAAGTAACTAGTCATTTTCATGTGTTTCTAAATTAGTATAGTGATAATTTTGAGCCCTTAAATTATCAAGTTTTAGTAATTACGTACAGATTATACGAAATATTAATTACGATTCGTACATTTCTCTAGTCTTGCATAATTAAAATTTAATACTCATATAAACGTGTAACACTTAGCAAAATGGATAGTATATAAAATGAAGTCATTAGACAAACCAAAGGTCTGTAACATCGATGTCACTCTACATTGCATAAATTATCACCACTGTAATTCAGATATTCCTTGATTTCATAATTCATGTTCCGCTCAACTAGGCTATTTCCAACTTACATGCTTGTATTAATTACTTATAATGTCTTAATCACAAATTGTACTTTTATAAATGGTTTCAATATTTTCCACATTTTTTGTAACTGGATATCGTTACAGAAGAAATTTTACAAAACAAAGAAGATTCAAATTACACACTACAGAGTCTTTAGGCTTCAAGAATTATAAAATATGCAGAATAATTTATGTCATCCTTTTACAAATATCCCATAATATATTTTTAAACAATGATTAGCAGTAACGAGTTTGGACACTCCATCGAATGACGTAGGTTTGATTCTTAAAATAGACCTGACTATCTGTGAAGAATTACACAGTAATGGAATCATAACATAGAGGTAACAATTTCTTTAATAACCGCCTGACTAGGTATTCCTCTCATGTTGAAATGTCACCCAGCACACCTACATGTGTTATCTAAATCAGAACCTGGGAGCTTAAACAATAATTAAAATATTGTCAATAGTATCTGTATAACTTTCATATTGTAACCTAGATGTGCCCTCGACGTCTCTCGCGTCATAGAAATTTGACCTATCCATTGAACATTAATTCACTGTTTGGTGATGGAATTATGCGATGGACTACTATCTCTGTATCTAATGTGTATTTAAAAGTTTATGATAACGCATAGCAAACTAACTCACATACGGATTTACCATATTAGTCACAACTAATATGCGAAATTGAGCCTGTGTATGATGCTTTTACGCCTCAATTACTCAATCGATCATCATAAAATTTTGCATACACATTGTTAAATGTATAGAAAAGAACGTAGACTGAAGAACATTCAGAAAAAATGTACTAAGGGATAGTTTCAATTGACATTAGCCCGAGCAAAATCAAAAGTAAAAAATAATCTTATATATATTAAATGTGTGAATATGTAATGTTTTCGACTATAACAATAATTATACAAGCATAATCGGTAAATATATTCAGGAATAGATAGATTATCAATCTCGACGATACGAAGTGTATAAAAGTGTAAAATAAGAATACGCCGTAGTCAGAATCTGAAAAAATAAAACTTCCATTATTCCTCTTGAAGACTTATTCACCGAAGTAATTCTAACACAATACTCGATAAACGTACCGAGCTATAAGTCATCATGGTGATTGATCGGAATTTCAAAGCTGTGAAATACAATGGCTTCTGTGACCTGTAAAACAAAACAAAGCAAAATCTTACGACTGCGAATGTAATGTGTATTGGAAATTTTAATTATTTGTTTAAAATGATACATATGTGTTATCATATATAACAAAATAAAATACTTTAAGTTAAATAGCCGATGTTTTTACGGAATTAATGTTACAAAAATTGTTATTTTAATGTAGGTACATATAATTGATAGTAGAAATCGTCTGCATTATTTAATATTTACAATAATTTATCCACATTAAATATCTGTAGATAAGCACAGATTAAGTCTTATTATTGAGACACTTCAAGAATACAGAATTAACAAATTACAGACGATCGCTTTAAGTTCAAATGCTTTTGATTTTATTGACATAATGGGCCCTTTCACGTGAGGTGGACAACCAAAATTTATTTTTAGAAATCATATAACATGAGTGTTTGCGCCTTTTAGGCTACACATGTTGGCTTAAGGAAAATTAGAAGTGTATGCTTCGTTTGTTAATATGCGTTTTATTCTAAATTTACAATCAGTGTAATTTACGAACGTTTTCGGTTTGTTCTTATTGGCTTGTTTGCGTAAGTGTCATGCTCCAAGTTACGGTTCTGATTTTAAACGTGAACAATAATAACAATAAAATATCATACGAAATACGGGTAATCCATTCACATCATTAAAAAAATAGATCTAAAGTGAAACAGTTGTCAATCCTTAGATGTTCTTCGCCATCCTTCTCTTGAAATACTAGATTAATTCCATTTATTTTCAATGATGTAATAACGAATTTATTTTCAATGATGTAATAACAGAAATAACTGAGTGGGAGTAGAGCAATTTCAGAGTTTCAGCATGAATGGATCGGCTTGCCAGGGATACTACCACCTGACCCACAGAAACACCGACGTGAAGTAACAGTGCTTGCATTGTTGCGTTTCGTTCGGTCAGTGAGAACGCCGGAAACCCACTTCCTCCCCTTCCCTTCCTTCTACCCTCCCTCTCCTCATTACTCCCATACAGACTGACAACACACGTGCTACTCCCCTGGTGCAGCTAGTGTCTATGGATGACGGTGATCACTTACCATCAGATGACCCACCTGTTCGTTTGTCATTTATGATATACAAAAATTTTAATCATCTATGCCATTCATAGATATTATAACTAAAAGCTGAAATATTAGTTACAATATCATTAATGTCAGCTATCAAATTATATGTAAATTAGGTCCGTGTTATGGTGTTAGGAAAATAATACCTTTGCAGTACCACTAGGAGAGCTCGTCGACACTGCAAGTTGGTTTTGTACCATCCACTCTGATACACTGCGTCAGACACGCCGACACTCTTAAAGGTATATTCTTTATTACTAATATATAATTAATCCAACTACAACATATAAAAAGCATATTTATCAAAATAGAAGAGTCCCGTATTAGCAAATTATAGCCCACACGCTGTTAAAATAGAAAATGTACAGTGCTTAGCGTAGGTGTGTGATAATGTGAAAAACCTCAGAGACGTCAAGTGCAAATTTGCTTTTGAGATATAAAGCAAATATGAAATAACTGACATACCGCTCTGTAAATATCGTCGGCGTACCAGCATACAATTCCCATCTGAGTGAGAGCGGCGCCGAGGAAAAACTTATTGCTCATTTCCATCCACGGCTCAAGGAACTAAATAAAGTTGCATCTTCAAGTTTTATTGCGAGTTTACTACAGCGATTTTGTAACTTAGATGAGGAAGTGGTTCATTTTATTCATAGTGAAGAAATGTCTGGTTTCGGTATGCTTATATACCTGATGCATTTAATGTAACTGACTCAATAATTTTACAAGCTTTGTTAAGATTATCAATGATAGTGATCGTGACACATATTTTGTTTTCGGAGAAGAAAACGTAAGCACCACAGGTAGTAGTTAAAAACCGTAATTTTTATAAACTATTACTTAATAACTGTGTATTAGATAAAGATATCGGAATATTTATTTTTGAAGTAAAACTTCTTTAGGCGCTACTAGGACAAAAAGGCATTCACAGTTTCGCTAACCCGATAGGGTTTCAAATGTTTTTGAGGCGCAGTATGGTTGGCGGCATATATCAGTTGGCGCTAGGTAGTCGGCGTGTACCGCGTAACATTAGTAGAATGAATGACCGACAAAATAGTTTGAATCTTATGTTTATACAGCTAGGATTGCAAATGTTTTCGAGTATTTCGTTAATAGTTTGCAATGTTCGTGTTTTGCGTCGCCACGCCAACAATCAGGTTTACCCTCCGCCTATAGATGTTTCACATCAAAAAGATTTGGTTCGAGTTGCAGAGGGTTTCAACTTACCAAGATTCCTACTACACATCACTATTCGGTCATATTATGAACGTTGAGATGAAGAATATCAATACAACAATTGTATTACAGTTTTAATCCTCGTAGTAATTGTTAGATAGATAAAATATTATACCGTAAGTATTAACTTACCACAATAGTAAACATAACACAACAAATGTTGACAGAGCTTAAAAGAACGTTTATTAAATTAACTACAGAAAATGCATCCTCCAAATCATTTATATACCTGCAAACAAATATAGAGACATTTAATTTAGACTACAGTCTTCGTCAACGTTTTTGGCAGCTTTGACTATAGTTGTTAATTTTAATTTTTTTTTATATCAAAGGAGGCAAATGAACAGGTGGGTCACCTGATGTTAACTAACAACCGCCGTTCATAAATACTAGTATCACCAGGAGAGTCGTAGCACAGCCTGTATATGGGGTGAGGGAAAGGAAAGGAAAGAGGGAAGTCGGCGATCTCACTGACCGAAAGAAGCGTAACTATGTAAGCACTGTTACTTCACGTCGGTGTAGAATTGGGTCGGGTGGTAGTACCCCGGGCGAGCCGACTCATTCATGCTGAAACCAATAATAGCTTCAGCATGGCTCTACCACCTACAAATTTCGGGCTTACGTGTAATATCGTCTTGTGTATTACTTGAAGACAAAATTATATTGTGATTTGAATTTAAGATTGGTATTTGCTTATCCTTAAATTGTCTCGATGCTGTACATAACTTATTTATACTTAAATTTGTGTTCCGCGTAACTATCTTTTCTCTTTTGGTAGGTGGTACCGCCACGCTGAAGCTACAGCTGGTTTCAGCATGAATGTGTTGACTCGCCCGGGGTAGTACCACCCTCTCATAGAAAATCGACTTCGAGTAATAGTGTTTGTAATGTTGCGTTTCGTTCGGTCAATGAGAGCGCCGGAAACCCACCTTTCTCTTCTCTCCTTCCCCCTTAACCCGTTTCCCGCTAACACAGGCTAGCAATAAAATTGCGACTCCTCTGGTGTTGCTGGTGTCTATGGACGACGGTGATTACTTAACAAAAGGTAACCTACCTGTTCGTTTGCCTCCTATAGTATAAAAAAATGTATATAAATATTATACTTACTTGATAAGTCGTTGATGGATTTTGACGACTGCAATAATTTCCTCGTAACAATCGATTGTATTGGATCTGCTTGTATCTGTAACGCCCAGACGCCTTATTTGTACTTGCAACAATCGTAACAACATACTAATATGGCTGGACATTGTCATGAACAATAGATCAGAACCGAGCATACAACAAACTGATATTATACCTGAAAGTTATGTACAAATTTAACTAAAACATTTAAATGTTATTTACTAGCTAATACCCACGGCTTTGGCTTCGTAATTTATCTTAACAATATACCTCTATTAATATTATAAATCTGGAGGGCTTGTTTGTTTGTTTGGTTGAGTGCGCTAATCTCAGGAAGTACTGTTTCGATTTGAAAAAATATATAAGTGTTATATAGCGCTCTTATCGAGAAAAGCTATAGGCTATATGTCATCATCGCTAGGTTAAATATGAACGGACCACCTATGAAAAATGATTCAAAGTCATTTCTTTCTCTTTTCGAGGGCTTCCGCTGCATATTAGCGTCAGCCTAAAGTGATTATTCCACGTAAACGTAGTTAGCGGCAGAAGCTGGTTTCATACACAGAGTACGAAATAAGCATCACACCACTTGCCCTACTTCTCCGTGATAATAAAACACAAATTTCTGAACGCGTAGTAGATAGAAAAACTGTGGTTTCTTAAACCTGTAAAAATTTACATTAAATAAAGCTATCGTGATAATCTTTCCTTTTTGGAAATGACTAAATGTATAAGAAGTTAAACAAAAAACAGTCTCGGCAGTCTAAGGAGCGCCGAAAGAAGTGGCAACAAAACAATGGACAAAAATGTTTTCTTTTTTGTATCTTAAAACAATCAGTCTTAATTATTATATCACAAAATAAAACCCTCCTCTTCGAGGAATAATTATATACATTCTATACCGATTATGAATTAATTAAACATATGATGGACTGTACAAGCTCAATGCAAAATATCAATATTACATGTACACAGATCTCTATACTATGCATCGCTAGTATGACGTAAGCGCAATAGCTCACGAGTATGACGGTGACGAGAACTTAGTATAAGTTTTTCTTCAACCAAAAGTCGCTTAACGCGGCTAAAATTATTTTCACTTTAAAATGTTCGACATCTATGGAATGATTTCTTTTAGTTATGTGCTCATAACCGCAGATATCTATTATTCTATTTATGTAGAAGGAGATGGTAGATTAAGTCTATTTGCAATTTTTATTCAAAACAACAAGCCACAAATAACAAAGCACACGATAACAGGAAAAAGCAATGCTTAAAATCTTATACCTTTAAAGGATCAATTCTTGTATATTTTTATATTCTTATATACTCAGGATCTCGGAAACGGCGTCAGCGATTTCCGTGAAACTTAGTATGTAGGTGGTTTCGGGGATGATAAATTGATCGAGCTAGATTTTATTATTTTTTTATCTTAATTTTCAAGCAATGAAAAAATATAGCTACATTGTAAAGGTAAATTTCGCCGCCGCTGTCAAAACAAAAATAGCTCACACCAGATTGAGGATTGGACACACAAATTTGACCCACATTCATTTAATCACCAAAACTGATAAAAATAAATGCAAGTGTGGACAAGACCTGACAGACCTACATTTATTAGTGGAATGTACGGCACTTAACAACGAAAGACGATTGTGTAACATTCCCAACAACCTAAAGGACTGTTTAAATCAAGATGGATATACACGAGCCCTAATTTTTTTTTAAATGATAAACATAAACTCGTGTTACCTAATCTACAGTGGTACTATATTATATGTATTTTGTTAATCGTGGTCGCTAATGATCTGAGACGTTAAAAAGCGAACTAAATTAAATAAATAAAAAAAAATAGCTCAGATGGAAATCGGCTTCTTCGAAAATCCGTCTAACCCTAACTTGAATTTAAAATATTTTTAAAGAACCGAGCTAGGCTCAGTTGTCCTTGCACTGAATATTTAAACGGAGAGGTTTGCAAAAAATATAAATAAGCATAGCTGAAACAAAGAAGATATACTCACCGGAACAAGTCTCAAATATATAAACCAACTCATGGTATACGAGTGCTGTTTTATCGAATGGATACGACAGTTGCCAAACAAAACCGAGCTCCGCAGGTAAACCTCGAAGTATACGATACAATAGAATTGCAATCGGTGTTAGATTATACAACCAGACTCCTAACACATTCCAGAAAGCATATACTGAATAACAAAATATAATAGATAATATTAGTTTTAAATTAGAACACTGATAAAGTTGTAATGATGCGAGTTCGTCTTCGAGCAAGGTTAGTTTTACAGGTCTTCATGGTTACAGTGGACACCGATCATAAGCCAGTATACCACCGCCTGGAAAACAGGTCCAAGTTTGACGAAAAGTAGTGCCAATGGCGCCAATCAACGAGCCCCGTTATCACGTAAGGAAGATTTCATATATACATCGTACGGGCGCTTCAGTAAGCCCGTGTAAAACGAAGTATTTTCAAAACTATGATGATTTCAAACAGTACACAAAACAATTAACCTTGTTCTTTAAGTCTCGTCAAACACAAACGATTATTATAGGTGGTAGAGCCACGCTGAGGCTATAACTGATTTCAGCATGAATGGGTCGGCTCGTCCGGGGTAGTACCACCCTCTCACAGAAAGCCGACGTGAAATAACAGTGCTTGCATTATTGCGTTTCGTTTGGTCAATGAGAGCGCCGCAGGCCCACCTTCCTCCCTCTTCCTTCTTTTTCTGCCCCTTCCCCCTCCCCCTTCTCCACCAACACAGGTTGGCAACGCACTTGCGACTCCTCTGGTGTTGCTATTGTCTATGGACGGTGATGATCACTTAACATCAGGTGACCCACCTATTTATTTACCTCTTATGACATAAAAAAACATTCATAAACTTTGCCTATCATTAACCTCTCTTAATCGCTAATACAATATCATTTGCAAACGTTTCAACTAGTAACATTTATCGGTGTCATATATTAAGTGGTAATTATTTCAATGTATTATAACCGACTTCAAAAAAAGGAGGAGGTTCTCAATTTGTCTGTATTTTTTTTTTATGTTTGTTACCTCATAACTTTGGACTGGGTGAACCGATTCTGATGATTCTTTTTTTTATTTGAAAGCTGGTGCTTCCCGTGTAGCCCCATTTGGTCCTGTTCGGACAACGGCATCCAGTGCAAAACCGTATAAGTGTTAAATTTGTATTAAGTATGTACACGACAAATAGACGAATAACTCAATATCATGCCAACCGATTTCGATGATTCATTTTTATGGTAAAGGATGTCCTTCAAGGATAGTCTGATGAGAGTTTGGTTAGGTTCTGATTATGGAATTCGTGACAAAGTAACACAACTTTCAAGAAAAAAGCTTACTCCTTTCTTAAGGACCGGCAACGCATCTGTGATTCCTCTCGTGTCGCAGGTGTCCATGGGCGGCGGTGATCACTTACTATCAGGTAACCCGCATGTTTTAGTAAAATATATTTATGTATACTAAAAGTGGAAAATTAAAGTAAATTAAAAAAATAATAATTAACCGAGTTCAATATTAATCAAAGGCATAAAAATAAGGCACTGAAAAGCGGAAAATACATAGTTTATCAAATTAACCAAATTAAATAAAACATGAATATGTGTGCTACCAAGAGATGTATTGGAAGTCGGTGCCAACCGAAAATCATATCATCTACATAGGTACAAAGACACTAACAATAGAAGAAAGGTATTTAATACTTTGAAAGTTTAAATACAAAGAAATACAAACAACAAAGAAACAAAATGTTGACAATAGCTAACTTCAGGGTGTCGGTTTTTCGTGACGGCGTGCGCGCGCATCGTAATGATTTCAGGGTGTTGGTTTTACGTGATGGTGTGCGAGCACATCGTAAAACTTACTCTCATCATTAGTCACTAACACGCAAAATGAAGTATAACTTGAAATAAAGTAAATTTTCAAAAAAAAGAATTCACCGACTTCAATGTTAATCAAAGGCATAAAAATAAGGCACTAAAAAGCGGAAAATAAATAGTTTATCACCCTGAAGTTATTACGATGCGCGCGCATACCGTCACGAAATACCGACACCCTGAAATTAGCTTTAGTCAACATTTTGTTTCTTTGTTTTTGTTGTTTGTATTTCTTTGTATTAAAACTTTCAATGTATTAAATACCTTTTTTCTATTGTTAGTGTCGTTTTTCCTACAAACGTAGAATAAGACGAAAAGAAGTTACGCCAAAGAAGTATAACTTCTAACGCGTGTACATAAGTACACACACACTTTTTTTGTTTTGTGTATATATGACATATCATTTTAGTTTTATTTCTTTGTTCCTCGCAATACTTACGAATCTGCCGATGCTTCAATGCCGAAAGGCTGTCGCGTTTGATCTGGGCGCCTTCTTTATCCTGAATATAAATGGGCCAAATTTCTGCCAGTTCACTTACAAGGTGTCTGAACGTTTCTCGTTTATACCATATTGTAACCAATTTACCAAAACCTAAAACAGGATCAACATCATAAGTAAGTAACGCAGTTGGAGAAATATTTAGAAAAATTAATAATGTGTAATTTCTAGTAAAAGCAAATTTAAATATATTAAATACTAGCTGACCCGACCACGCATTGCTGTGGCTTAGTTATTATATTATTACCTATTGATAAGAATTCATAATTGTTGTTACAACATGACCGATAAACATCACTTAACAAACTAACACCCAGCGGGAGCTCTCAAAAGGAACAAAAAACCCCGATTACGAAATATTCTTCATTGGTGCTCCGTTCCTGTTAGTATTAGCGTGATGATAACCTATAACCTATTGCCTTCCTCGATAAATGAGTTCTCTAAGACTGAAAAAATTTTTCAGATCTGACCAGTAGTTCCCGAAATTACTGTTGTAAGGACAACATTACAAATTTTACCGGTGTTATTACAAAAAGGTTAAATACGTATTGAATACTTGCTTTTAAAAAAGTTACGGTTTAAATTCACCGCACTCGCTTGATATTCGATATTGCTCTTTAGTCTCGCTGGGTTAGGTTAATTAAGAATGCGAGAGAGGGAGCCCGACGCCCCAGCTATACGGCGAGGAAGAGCGAGCCGTGGACGACGAAGTGTATTCAGGCGTATTCCATCCCATGCCTTCCAAACGAACCTTCAGGTGGCGGACGCAGGGGAGTCGGTCACCGGTAAATGAATGCCCGTGTGGATAGAGCACGGCATATTACTGGCGTTCCAAGTGAGGAGCAGAGAGGGAATTCTCTCTGAGAGGTCGGTCTCCGTTATTTCACCATCCACGACCCAAGCGCGTGACCAGGGCAGCAGAGTTTTGCTAATCGTCTCCCCGCACCCTGGTCCACATTCGCGCTCAGCGGCCGAGGGGATTTTAGTCGGTAGGAGTCCGACATAACGCCTCACGTTGCCTCCCGGTGGCGTGAGGTGTATCCCACGTAGGATTTTTCTCTCGTTAATAAAAAAAAAGGTTAGACTTGCGAAAAAAAGATAACGCGAACTTGCCTCGGGCGAGCGCGGTTCATTTAGTAGGAAACCTTTTTAAAGGAATTATTTAATACATTTTTTTTTTGTAATAGCACTACCTGTTTATCATATTAGTATAGATATAGATCCCCTGTCCTTTGATTAACATTATTACCAGAAGCACTATACTTACTCATGGTATCGTATCCTGCTATATGTAAATAACTACCAACAAAATCCTCAATATTTGAAGAATTGATCATCTGACCAGTAACACACGCTATTTCTCCTGCTAGCATTAATATTAGCAGTGAAGATGACGTCACAAAGGACAAATAGGTCTTCAATCTATCCACCATAGTCTTTGGAACATTATCGATAAAAGAGAGACCTATTCTGCGGATGCAGAAGTTGCAGACTTTTAGCGTTTCAAATATCTCTTTTTGTGCGACTGATTTGTCATTGTCCGACATATTGTTATTAGTAGTACAGACCTGTAAGAGAAGGTGACTGAAATAATTATTGTTTTTGTGTAAAATACGTGATATTTAAACGTTTTTAAATGGCTTGAAAATATTTTCCTGTTGCTAAACGTGTCTTACTTAACTCTTAACCAATACTAAACTGAAAAACTATACGTTTTTATGATTTATTAAATACATCAGCATATACATAACATTTCTTTATATATAATTCATTCGTCAAAGCAAAAAAGATTCCCAAACGATACAAATTATAGCAATGAACAAGAAAACTTTTTACGACAATAATGACCGGTCATTATTACTTGAAGTAACGAAAAACTTGAAGCTTAGATTTTTTATTTGTTGTAAAAAGTATAACTTTACTATTATAATATTACTTACTTTATATTAAAGAACTCTAATTCAGAAACTTATATGTATCTCATAAAACGCGATATATAATATTTTCTACTAGAATCTGTTAAATAGATTGTAATTTGTTCTAAAACAGCAATTAAATTACGGATCACCCGATTAGGCCTCCCACGGCAGCGGCTCAAGCCTAGGTTCGATCCCTCGGTAGGGAGCACTTGAGTCCGTTGCTTGCGCGATACGGTGACACACAAATATACATCACCGCTACAACACTACACGATCACCCCCACACACGTGCACGCTACACGCTTACACATGAAAGTGGAAGGGTGTACTTTTTTTTCCCCTTATCGAACTGAAAAACTCTCAATTTTCCGATAATAAATATATGGAGGAGTTGTTGAGGCACGTATGCTTGGTACACATATACGGTTCAACAACTCATACATATATGAATAGTTAGCTAGTTTAGCTAAGATAGGTCGCGATTTTGCATGCAACAGGCAACAGCCAAGCCGAGGTGTGCCGTGCACCCTTGAGCTGGTTGCCAAAATAAAATCGGCTGAGTGCCTTAAGCGTCTTTGTAGTCCGGTGAAGCTGTTAAGACCTTGCTGGGTCAATAGCGTAGTCATTTCGAAAAAAAAAAAGCAATTAAATTACTTATAAATTCTGAGAGCGAAAAAAGAAGTCAGACGTTGATGAAATTAAGAAGAAACGTTAATATCTGTATTTACACTAAAAAAGAAAAGAATATTTTTACATCGATTTTAAAGGAATCAAGCATGGAATATTTTTTATATAATGCGTACTTGAGACGGTTTTGTACATTTTTTTTTCAAAAATATTCTGCAGTATATTTATGTATGTACATTTACGCAGTTACTATAAGTATAAATATTTTATACTCTTTTATATTCTTATGGCTGGGATAATTTAATATATTATACATTTGAATTATTCGACACCCATCTTGATAAAAATTGTGCCAAGTAAGTAAGCTTATTTGAATAATTTCGATTCAAAATCAGGCTTAATGGATAAAATTGGCCGACCGGATTTACCAGATATTTAGTCACTTTTATTTCCCGCCATATATTTTTCATCCGTGACTTATTTTATGCTATGAACATTCGCTTAATCTATATGAAAGTAATAATATAAGATCGTTGTAATTATCTATACATATTTTATATCTTCTTCTTCTATATTTATACTATATTTAAGAATGTAAATCTAACGTGGCCATATATTTTAGATTTTTGTGAAAAAAAAAATTACAGATGCTTTGAAATAAGTAATAAAATTCGTATCATTCATTTTTAGAAATGTCTGTCTCTCTGTTTTTTTGAACACGCGCCACTGCTAAAGTACTGCATTTACGGTAAAACCTCAATCATAAAGCATATCCTCGAGAAACATTTAGTCTTGATATCATTAACATCGGTTCACTCTACCAAAAGTTATTGTAACTTTAATGACAACGCGACTTATATACGAGAGAAAAGTATATAAGTAAATGGACTTACTAAATTCAGATGTTTAATTAGTGACTGTTTCTTTTACATTACTTCGACATAAACATTAACAATATACAGAATCTTTATGCAACTATTGAAAATTAATAAAACGCTTCTTAAACTGTAGACCGATGAAGCTGTTAAGACCTTGCTAGGTCAAAAGCGTAGTCAGCTCAAGAAAAAAAATTGGTTAAACTAGGGAAATAAAGAAAATACTTAGTAACACCTTCCTTCTCTGTTTTACAATCGATTTCTTTTTTTAATTTGTAACTATTACCGAGGTCTAGTGTCAGGAAAAATTAGATGAAAATAATTCCGAACGAGTTTTTCTTTCATGTGTATATATTTATATGGATATACGTATATATGGATATATGAAGGTTAAATATTATCCGTGTTAGTACAAAAAAGTTAAATACACATTGAATACTTGCTTTAAAAAAGTTTATGTGCTTTAAAAAGTAAATGCACTGCGCTCGCCGACCGTTGCCGCGGCAAGCTCGCGTTATTCTTTTTCGCAAATGTAACCTAACCTAACCAAACAGCATTAAAAGGACAAGATGTCGAACGTTCGGCAAGTGCGATGCATTTAATACTAAAGTACCTAAACATTTTAAAGCAATATGTATTTAACTTTTCTGTAATAACACGGCATAGGTTTTTTTTATTTATCGTTGTATATGGCAACGGTGTATTATATTATTATTTATTCACTTGTAACCACAATTACTTTATTATTCCTAAACTCGCTTTTTATTGTTGATGGTGTTATCCATTAACACTTTTAATTAGTTTGTTTTATTATCTGTTTGCATTCTACTAAGTGTAAAATTGTAAGATTAATTTCAAAGTAAATTATCATATGTATTTGTTATAATCTCACCAAAATATTTACAATCGATTATAAAATTGCTATTGATTATTTTTAGATATTATTTTAAATACGTTTCAGCTGTGGAAGTCCAAATGCAAACGTAAGCAACTCCTTACAAATAAACCAAAATATATGAATTGAGCGACTTCATTTCTCCACTCACTTTTAATTTATAGGTATCAGTCCATTGATTTTTTTGTAACTAAAGATTTTTTAAATGTGCCTCTGAATAATGCATGCGATTCCACGGCCTTAATTGCAAAATAATTGCATTAATAACGGGTATTTGCACTGAGTTGACGTGTGACATTCGTTTTTTTTTTTCAAATAAAAGAAAAGGGACATTGATAGTTGTCATATTTTTATGATAATCCCTACTAATATTATAAATGCTAATGTGAGTTTGTTTGTTAAAGTAAAACTTCTTATGCGACTTCCGACAAGGTTGTGTTAAACGTTTAACGCTATTGAGGGGGTATGAAAGCACTATTGCGTGGCATTGATGCAGTTTTTACAGGAAATATTAGAAAAATAAAAATCAAACATTTCATATCTTACTTTAGTTATCATAATCCCATTCTAAATGTTATAGATTTGGATATTTCTCCACTCGAAAATGATAATTGAAAGATGCGATCAATTGTGAATTGTAAGCAATGTTAATAAAGTTTCACTCCACGCACTATTTTATTTTAGTTACGCGTCTTTAATTGTTAATTACCTGGGCGATTGAGCCTAGCTCGGTTCTTTAAAAACATTTTTAAATTAAAATAAACTGTTAGGTTTGCCTTATAAAATTGACATTTTTTTACAAGAAAAAATTTAATAAAATATATCTCTTCTGCTGTCCACTCGAATTCGAACTGGGGTTACACGGTTTTTCGAAGCAACCGATTTCCATCTGAACTATTTTTGTTTTATGTTAGAACACCAGCAGTGGCCTTCATATTCTAGCTATATTCTTTTATTGTCTGAAAACTCAATTATAAAACGTTTTCTATGAATAAAATCTAACTAGATCGATTTATCTTCCTCGAAACTACCTATATACAAAGTTTCACGGAAATAAATGACGCCGTTTCCGAGATCCTAAATACATAAAAATATACAAGAATTGCTCGTTTAAAGGTATTAGATAGATAGATATATTATATATTATATCATAACCTTCTCCTTCTTGATATAGGTTTAAAAAAAGACTGGAGAGTTAATAATGCATCAATCTTCACTCATAACTTCATATACGTAAAATTATACACGTCTCTAGTTTATGTTAACAAGTATATAATCTTGTTTGTCACGTACATTAGACGCTCTAAAGACAACTATATATTTATAAGTATATTACATGAGTTTAACCCAGTTTGTGTCTAAGTGCTTAAGCATGTTCTGATTCATAGTTTACAACCCATCGTTTGCAGATAATTTATAAGGTAAATAATAGACACGGAGCATATCTTGTTTTAAAATTTTGTTCATTTTAAAGTTTGTTTCTACTGATAAATTTGACTGCACAACTAAATGTCTTTATTATTAAACTTATATAAGAATAAATCTAGCTAATACGTTACTAATCCTAGCGTTATTAAGAGTCCAGCTCAATAGGATACCTAGTAACACATTACTAAGCAAGGTTCAGGGGAAAACAGCATAACATTAGTATAAACGTTACGTAATGTCTCTATTTTTTTTAATAATAAAATATAATTGTTAAAAATATCATTCTTTACTGTAGCTCAACCTCCAGGTGATAATGATGAATCGACATCATTAAGATATATAATTCCATTTCTCAAAATAATAAATTTAAATAAATATAGTATTCTTTTATCCGATCACGATCACAACAAAGTACCGTACAGTGTAATTCAAAAAATAAAACGACCCCTAGAAACTTTCAATCCCTAATCGCAGCTATCATGTCAGCCTGCAAGTTTCGCAGAAGCTGGAAATAGCTGATCCCGGAAACAAATCAAAAAACAATCACTGAATTTATAGCCACATACATTATGATAGCGATCAAATTGGATCTAGATATCCCAATCACCCTACCTGATTATTGTACACACATTCACTAAACGCGGTTCCCAACACGCCTAAATTTTCATGTGATGTATTAGGATTGCAATCCATATAATTGTCATGTCTATTGCTTATAAATACATACGGACAGAATCACTAATTATGGGAGGTAAGTCTCCGGCGCTCTCACTGACCGATCGAAACGTAACAATGCAAGCACTGTTACTTAGCGTTGGTGTTTCTGTGAGAGGTTGTGTAGGTGGTAGAGCCACGCTGAAGCTATAACTGGTTTCAGTATGAATCAATCGCCTCGTCCGGGATAGTACCACCCTCTCACAGAAAAATGACGTGAAATAAAAGTACTTGCATTGTTGCGTTTCGTTCGGTCTGTGAGAGCGCCAGAGGCTCCACATCGCTCCTTATCCCTTCTTCCTCCTCCCCTTTCTCCTCTCCCTTCTCCACCAACACAGGTTGGCAACGCACTTGCGACTCCTCTAGTGTTGCTGGTGTCTATGGACACGGTGGTGAGCATTTAACATCAAATGGCTCACCAGTTTGTTTGCTTCCAATGACATAAAAAAAACTACACCGGGCGAGCCGACATTCATTATGAAACCAGTAATAGCTTCAGCGTGGCTTTACCACCTATAACTAAGCAGGTTACGATATAGCACAATTTGATATTCTTATTATGTCGCTTTGAGAAGAGTCATAATATATATGAATTACGGAAACAAACTGCAGCACTGTAAGTTCACATATCATTCTACTTGCACCTTGAACTAGCCTTCTGAACTTTACAATATAACATTTGCCTTCAGTAACGAAACCAAGCTGAAGTAAGCAACCATTCACTTATTTATCGCGTAACAAATCATTTTCGTTCTTCTTTTCAAGTCACGTTCTCTGTAAATTCTCCAATATCAGAGTGAATTATACTAAGTGTATTATATACTTTATAGTTTCACTAGCAACTGTTCATTATTCCATTGCGTATTTATATGTACTAGTAATCGTACCAGTGGTCGAAATTAGACTCTGCAGTAATAACTTTTTTCTTCGAATTTTAATATATAGATATTATTATCTGTAGTCCTTTTTTTCACCTAGGTTTTAAACATTACGGTACTGAATACTATACAAATATTATTAATTGTAAATGTAAGAAAAGTGATGTATGACGTATAGTAATTTATATATAAAGATTCTCATTCTTCGACGGTAAGGAGGAAAAATTACAATATTATAATTTTTTTATTTATAAGACTAGATCTAAACCTTAAGATAATACTAATCATTAAGAGTTGCTACGCTAAGTAGTCATAAAGAAAATTGTTTAACAAACAAAAGAGACAAAGGTAGGTACATACATATACCAGATGACTGTTTGAAGTTTCACACCCTGCAATCCTTTGGTAGTTCATGATCACATTTAACATATAAAATAATAATATCAACATAAATACAACAAACAGAACCTTAGTTAAAGTATGTTTTAAAACTTTGTTAAATATGGGAACTTTTACGTATACTTTTATACGTAAAAAACTTAGATTTAGGTTCAATAGACAACATTAAAGGGGCGCTTTTCAACGTAAATCATTACGTAACTGCTTAAAGAAAATTGTTTAACAAACAAAAGAAAAAAAGGCAGGTGTAAAACTTTTTTAAATATGAGAACGATACTTTTAAACGTAAAAAAATCAAATGAAATCTAGGTTCAATGAACAACATTAAAGGGGCGCTTTTCAAGATTAGTCATTACGTAACTGCTTGTTGTCTGAACGTTGCACGGTCGAATAAAGGTAAGCGAGGCGTGGGTCGAGGTGTAGGACACGGGCGGGCCTGCGTGTCACGGTGTGATTAATTGCTTTCCTTATTATTACACCAGTTTGTTTTTGTCTAAATCAACTAATATTGAATGTATATCAATCAATTCAAATTTTAATTTTTTATAGATAATTAGGTCAAACATTAAGCACCTATTATTTTATTGATTTAGAACGAGAACCGACTAATAATTATACTGTATAAATATTGCTGGCGACTAACCAGTTGCGCTCTATATAAATTTCATGGGAATTCAGAAATAATACTTTAGATATAAAAGTACTGTTTAATACTTCTAATTGCTTAAAATAAGAAGAGTTCATATACAAATACATTTCATCTTATAAATATACATACAATTTATTTTATATCCGAATTTTAGTCTATTATGTATAAAGCTGTCTTACAAATCGATTACTCCAATTAAGAAATACGAATGAGGTAACATCAAACACAATTCAAGTACACAATTTTTACCGAAAACATTTTTAAATAGTCACATAATTACGAGTATTTGATAGAAAGTATTGAAATAGCGTTGTTTTGCACTAATTACTACCATACTAGACAGAATAGATGTTCTAATTTTGAAGTCTGAAACAAATGTTTAGCAATATTATCCTTTTTTCTCCGCATATTTCCGCATTTATCCCTTAAATGTATATTTTTGTCAATTGTCTACATTCCACTCCTATCTAATTTTATTTAAATACCTGAGTGTATGCCTTTCCGAAGGCATACTGAAACTTAGAAAATACCTTATGTTTGCAAGAGTGTTGATATTACTTTTGCCGGGAAGTGTTATATTTTATTTTGTTGTTTTACGTTGCCTTCAAATAAAAAAAAATCATGCAGTTAAGGGTTAATATTTGTTTTATCTTATTCTAACACTTGTTTTATTGAATAATCTCTCATGTATTATTACAAATTCTGAAATACAATGAAATATTTTTATGACACTTGTGGTATTTAGTTTGTTATTTGGTAAGCAGTGAATAGATTGTGAGACTATGAAATAAACAATACAATTTTCATCATGTTCTATAGCTTACATTTTATAAATAAAATTGTAATATTTATGGCAACAATTTTAATTAGTATAAAGTTCGTTTCATCATTATATTTTGTATGTTCTCGAAGAGCAAGTACAGTCACATAAGTGCTTAGAACCACAGACCATTAGTATATGAGATAGTATAATATCTTTCTAAGTGTTATAGCAGGGTTATCAATTATATAACATTTTTTAATCAAAGCAAGTTTATTCACCTGTATAAATGGATACCTGTGATTAATAAATTTACATCTTATTTATGATCTAAGACTAAAACTATTAACATAATTCAATTCCTCTTATCTTCATATTTAAGTTAAAATTAACGTATTACATTAGTCTCGACATTAATCCATAATTCAAAATCCTTAAAGTATAAAATCCGCATATACAGTTCACTTTAAAGTTATGACAAGTATAATAAAGAATACATAAATTAATTATAATTAATTCATACGGTTTATAACCAGTGCAGATAACAATATAACTGTAAATTATGTATACATTGACTTTGAACATTAAATTATTATTGTTATAAATTGCTCTCGCAATCAAAACCTACACATTGTTTCAACTTTTTGTTTTAAAAAAAGATGAAAATTATTGTGTGTAAGTACACTTAATTTTTCGTACGTTAATAGTAACAATAGACATTAAAGAGGAAATTATAGGTAATCTAGCTAACCGAATAACATTTTTTCAATAAGCTTAAACAAAAACAAAGTGCTTATTAGGTACACATTTACTGTCGACAATGCGGTTTGTAGCCCTGCATTTCGATTGCAACGGTCAAAGAGCGGCGCCCAGCCACTGTCTGCGTCTCCACTTCAATTTGCACCGAACCGCTCTCCCCACTGAATTCAATTACAGATACATGAATAAACATTCCTTTTTCTTCGCTCCAAGCGCTTCAACTACAAACGCAACTTGATTGAGAAAATGTGTTACTTTTATATAAGAAGAAACATTCACATACAGCCGTACAATTTTAAGCTTTATAATTTTTAACGTCACAATTAAGCAGCTGATATAGATGCATATATAATAAGTATTTAACACAGAAACAAGTCAGAATTACGCACATCACACAAAAATTATTCAATTGACTCTCCAATCAGTCAGCTCATTAATAGAAGTTTTCGATTTTCGAAAATGTAAAAATATCTCTTTATACATATAAATTATTTGCAAGTTAGCCACTTACACGTTAACGAAATTTAGTGACGTACTAAGGTTATTAACGTACTAAGGGAACTAGGGTTATACTGTAAACTTGATTGAGAAAATGTGTTACTTTTATATAAGAAGAAACATTCACATACAGCCGTACAATTTTAAGCTTTATAATTTTTAACGTCACAATTAAGCAGCTGATATAGATGCATATATAATAAGTATTTAACACAGAAACAAGTCAGAATTACGCACATCACACAAAAATTATTCAATTGACTCTCCAATCAGTCAGCTCATTAGTAGAAGTTTTCGATTTTCGAAAATGTAAAAATATCTCTTTATACATATAAATTATTTGCAAGTAAGCCACTTACACGTTAACGAAATTTAGTGACGTACTAAGGTTATTAACGTACTAAGGGAACTAGGGTTATACTGTATTTTAATTAATCGACCCCGAATACATTTTCTATGAGCTACAAAAACATTTTTTAAGTAAAACTTGTTTAAGCACCACTGGGAAGTAACTGGACGACAATGCAACGGAAGTCCGTTACGGCGCTATGCCGTCACGTTTCTGTACCATGCAGTTAAATAATGTTTAGACATAACCGAAACTACTGTTGAATTATAATTAACTTAATTCGTTACTTATCATGGTAACCTGCTAGTACTTTTGTATATTTCATTTAATTTATAACAAAGAGTTGCAAATAATATTTCCTGTGTTATTTGAGCTCCCAATTAGCAGATAGACGGCACTACAAATAATGAAGCTTTGAATTAATTTGTTTCTTACTTACATTGAGACCTATGACAGCACGGTCTCGCGCCTGTATATACATAATTAATTATATTGTATGATTGTTATTATTATTCAAATTAACATTTTTTGTTTATTGTTTTTTTTTTGTTCAAAAATTGCTTATTGATTTGTTTATAAACTATTCATTGACAAAATGAAAAATATTTCAAAAGTTTTACATCAATCGCAGGTGACGGTTGCACACATTCATTTTTGTTGTATGGAGTAAAAGTGACAGTAAATACAGAATTATAATCACATTGAATAATGTTATACTTGTGAGCCATCGAAACATAAACTTTCGTTGAAAAATTTATCTGTACTCAGAAAGAATCGTTTATCTTCGTTTATCTTCTAAAAACCTCTCGCTCTCCTGACATAACCTGTTTTTACTCTATTAATGAAACCAAAAACATTGTTTCTAAGTCAATGAAAGTACTTTATACATGTTAAGTCATTGAAAGTATTTTATACCAGGGTATGTAGTAGTATGTGTTGAATGTCTATGACTAATATGTTTATATGTTACTAATATTTTATTGTATCCGTAGTCTTCATCATTTTTGTGTCTTTTATATTGCCACCAAAACATTATGTGTTTTAAAAGTGTAACGTCTCACAAAAGTGTTTTTTTTTTTTTTTTCTCGAACTGACTACGCTATTGACCTAGCAAGGTCTTAACAGCTTCACCGGACTACTAAGGCGAGCGCTTAAGGCACTCAGCCGATTTTATAATGGTAACTAGCTCAAGGGTGCACGGCACACCTCGGCTTGGCTGTTACCCGTTGCATGCAAAAATCGCGACCTAACTTAGCTAACCTAGCTAACTATTCGTATATGTTTGAGTTGTTGAAACGTATATGAGTACCAGCATATCCGCCTCAACAACTCCTCCATATATTTTTATCGGAAAATTTACAAGTTTTTCAGTTCGATAAGGGAAAAAATCTTTCACAAAATAACCCTTCCACAAAGATGTGTAGCGTGTAGGCGTGCACGTGTGTGGAGGTGATCGTGTAGTGTTGTAGCAGTGATGTATGGGTGTGTCACCGTATCGCGCAAGCAACGCACTCAAGGGCTCCCTACCGAGGGATCGAACCTAGGCTTGAGCCGCTGCTGTGGGAGGCCTAATCGGGTGTGCGGGAGCGAAGTTAACCCCCAGACCGCGACGGCGCGATCTGTGGTTACGCGGGCGTGGGCGTGAGCACGCTTTATTACGTGGGACAGGCTGGTACTGATCGTTCGCTGACGTGATATCGTCGGGGGGGTCGATAAAAATATGTCGCGGACGTCTTTTATAACGCCCGGCGTTGGGCACGGGTTCGTAATTCGTGGCGGATACCACTAACGGACTGGGATGAATCGCGGCACGTTCGAAATAACTAGTAGTGAGTGATTTAATATACGCCCAGATGGACGGAATCTCCAGGTCCCTGTGGAGATCCGCCTTCCGGACGAACCAAGGAGCACCGGTGATTTTACGCAGAGCCCGGGTCTGCAAAACCTGAAGCGTATCTAGATTCCTCGCGTGGGCGAAAACCGGACAGCTATACGTCATTACCGGACGAATACAGACTTTATATAATGTGAGCTTATGTCTGAGGGACAGTTTGCTCTTCTGACAGAGTAAATAATGGAGGCGACCCAAGACCATAGCGGCTTTGTTTCGCACCCTCTTAATGTGAGAATCAAACGTTAAATGTCGATCTAAAGTGACGCCGAGATACTTGACCTCGGTGGTCCAAGGTATCTCGGAATCGTATAGCCTTATGAGCTTTAGCTTGTTCGCGCGATACCTAGGATCGAAGAGTATCGCGGCACTCTTATCGGGGTTAATACCTATGCGCCATCGAAGAAACCAATCACCGAGTGTGCTAACGGCTTTTTCGATGCGATCTCTAAGCCTACTCGGCTGCCAACCAGAGGCGTAGATGACTGTATCATCAGCATAACAACCTACCTCGACTCCCGGGAGCTTAGGTAGGTCACTGATGAACAGGTTGAAGAGGGTGGGCGCGAGAATTGAGCCATGCGGCACACCTGAGCGTATCGGACGGGGCGATGAGAGTTCGCCGTCTACTCTAAAACGGAAGGTTCTATCGGCTAGATAATCGCGGAGGATGTGAACTAACCTATCGGGTATGCCGGCTTGATTTAACTTGTATATGAGCCCTTCGTGCCAGACCTTGTCGAAGGCCTTGGCAACGTCGAAAAATACTGCTATCGTACGTTTCGGATTAGTGTTTTTCACGGGCGGATCCGGCTCCGGATGCGGATCTTTATTGAAATTAGCGAATATGTACTCCGTGAGGCGGAGTACTTGGTCCGGACAGGAATGTTTGGCGCGAAATCCAAACGGTTCGGACGGTATTAAACTATGGTCGTTAATCGTAACCTGGAGACGGTTCAGAAGGAGCCGCTCGTAGAGTTTGCCTAAAGTATCTAATAGACTGATCGGGCGATAGCTATCGGGAAGCGTAGCTTTCTTGCCGGGCTTGTGAATCCCTATCACTACGGCCCTCTTCCAGACGGCTGGAAAATGACCCTGGGACATGGCCGCATTGAAGATGCAGACCAATAGAGCTATGATGCGGTCAGGAAGGAGCTTCAAAACCTCGTTCCTGATCCCATCGGGACCTGGGGACTTCCTAGGTTTGAGACGCTTGATGGCGGCCGAGACTTCGTCAAATGTTATCGGGGTTAGGGTATCCGCCGGAGGAGACGCGAGTGCATGCTCTACGGCTGTTTCGATGGACTCTATGATGGAAGGGTCAGTATTATCAGTGTTTGGCGAACACTGTTTTTCTAAACTCGCGGCGAGACATTCTGCTTTGTCAGTGTTATCGAACGCGGGAGGCAACCCGGGGCCTCTGTCGAGAGGGGGCATTGGAATGACCGTATCGGACTTAAACTTTCGCGTGAGAGTCCAGAATGCCAGGTGAGATGGCTGGAGATCCTCCAGAAACCTGTCCCACCTGTCACCCCGGATCTCAGAAATACGAGACTTGACTGCTTTCCGTAGTACACGTAAGCGTTCGCGGTTCTCAGCGGTCGGGTAAGCGTCGTGAGCACGAGTCGCGGCGTTCTTTTCCGTGATCAATGCTCTCACGTCATCAGGGAGTATAAAACGGCGTTCGTTCGCCGCTTGTACCTCTTTCGAGGTCTCCCTGACGGCGGTCTGGAGATAATCAACCAGGGAATCGATGGCCGAATCCGCGTCGGCTTTAGACACCAACACGTCCGGAATTCTATCTAAACTGTTGGGCGTCGGACTATTCTTAAAATATTCGCTAAGTTTCGCGTAATCGGCCACTCTGATCGGCGTCGGGCTAAAGTCAGAGTTATGTCCTAACTGTAATAGAACCGGGCGATGATCCGAGTCGAGTTCGTGTACGACTGATATGAGTCGTACAGGAAGCACGACATTTTTCAACAGAGCTACATCTAAAACTGACGGTCGACAGTTGTCCTGATAATGCGTGGGTTCCGGAGGGGCTATGACGTCAAAAGCGAGCACCCTACCTAGTTGGTCGAGTATCCTCCCATTGCGAGAGGTACACGGACTGTTCCAGATAACATTCCCGCAATTGAGGTCCCCCGCTATAATGACCGAGTCACCTAAGTCGAGCAGTGCCTGCAAATCGGATCTGAGTAGTTCTTTGCTCGGTGATAGATACGCGGAGACAAGAATAATATCAGAGTGGCCCGTCATTCCGACGCGGCATACTGACGCTTCCATATGAGAAAGCGCGGGCGGATCTAACGGCATGCAATACAGCGACCGCCTAAAATAAATTAATGTGCCACCCCCACGGGCGACACGGTCGTTTCTAACTATGCAGTAATTCGCGATTCTCGGATTACGCATGCTCGGTTTTAACATCATTTCCTGGATGAGGAAAACGTCAATCTGTCTGTCGCGTAAAAAATCAGCTACTAGATCGCGCTGTGTCCGAAGGGATCTCGCGTTAAAAAACGAGAGGCAAAGACCGCGTGGTTTTACTTTATCAATTCCCGGGAATTTTAAAGCTAGTATTTAGATGATTGTGACCGGACGAGGCGCTGTACGGTGGCTCCGATAGCCGGAAAGCGCGCTAGAGCTTGAATGAGTTGTACCCCGCGGGGGTTCTCTTCTACCAGGGCGTAAAAGGCGAGCACCTCCTGCATGTCATGCTCTACTAGAAGTTGCTCCATCCAATCGAACTTCTCCGCGAGAGAAGAAGATGAAGGAGCCTGGGTCGCCTTAGGTGGCGGCGCCAGAGGCCTTGAAGAGGTCTGGGGCTGAGGTCTGGGGGCCCAGGGGGCCATAGGGGCCCGCCCGGGTTGGGCCGCGCGCGGCACAGAGGGTGGCGAGCGCGGTGTAGGTGCGGGCGCTATCGGGGCGCGGGAGGCGCCCGGCAGGCCCGGGAAGGTCTCCACGGACATGAGAGGTGGAGGCGGACGGCGGGCGGCGGCAGCAGACGCCCTGGGCGCCTGCCTCGCCTGACGGGGACGTTGTGTGCGCGGCGCGCGGGGACATCCGCGATAGTTCGCGGGGTGACCCGCGTTACCGCAGAGCACACAACTGGGAGGGTCGGGAGTGCCAGGAGCGCGCTCGCACTCCTTCGTGGCGTGGTCACCCAGGCACTTGACGCACCTGGGGCGAAGATGACAATTCTTCGCGGAATTGCCATAACTCTGGCAGTTATGGCACTGCGAAGGGATGTGGGTCTTGCGTGGGGGCTCAACGGTGATCCCGTTGAGGCCACACACAGACGTGAGGGAAAAAATGGCCTTGCCCTCCTGCGACCGGTCGAGGATGGCTAGCACCATATTATATGGGGCGCGAGTGCTTGGACGGTACATACGGTGTACCTCGCGGACTGGGTAATTCTTCTCCTTAAGGGAGAGGGTAACTTCCTCGACCGAGATTTCGGCCGGGACACGGCGTAACACGACACGCAGGAGGCGCTCGTCTTCTAACGCGTACGTAAAATACGCGAGTTTCATCTCTGTGAGAAAACGGATCAAAGCGCGGTGATCGTCCGACGTGGGACATTTAACGCGAATGCCCGCCGGAGTGCTGAGCGCATTCGTGTAATTAATATTACGCGTTTTTAGGCTGTTTGAGATCGCGGTCCATTTGGACTTATCCTGTATCGTAACAGGCGGTGGCGGGCGCAGCTTCCTAGCTGCGGACGGGGTGAGCGAGACGGAGCTATTTTTATTATTGCCGTTCTGTTTTCGCGGCGGTATAGACGCGGTCGACGGCACGCGCGCGCCGTCTATATTGGCTACTTTTTGTGGGCCAACGGAACCCGAATCCGTCGGGCTGCCCGGACGACGCTTCTTGTGCGAGACGGTCGTATAGCCGTCCTTGTCTGTCTGCGCTGAAGGCGCGGGAATCGCGGACTCGATCGCGGTCGCGGTCGAAACGGCGGACGCTTTTTCGTCTAGCTCCATCTCGGAGTCGGCCTCCGAGCTGGAGCTAGGAATCGAGGCCTCAAGTAGACCATTGTCGCGCGCGTCTAGAGGAGACTGCGGCGAGAGGGACGCAAAGGAATTCGCGGTCGGAATGGTAAAAAGGCCCTCGGCGGCCTGCGACGCTACGTTGCGGTAAATCGAATTTACAATCTCCTGATCTAAACCGCTCTCAAGGAGATTTTTACGATAGTATTCTGCCACAGCTAACGGATCCATCGCGGTGGATCGAGGAGAGGGAGGGGTCGCGAAACAACCTCCCTGCCTTAAGGGCAGGGGGGCACGCCAAACGGTAAGCTACGGGACTATATCGAGTCGGGACCAAGAGAACTGTTTAAAACCAAACAAAGCGAAAGCACAAATAAAATAAATGAGTGGGCGAGACAGGGGACCATGTATATGAATAAGATACTATAATATAAATGAATAAAATAGATAAGTAATAATAAATAGGTACTTACATATATACGGGGGCACAGAAATAGATTACTTTATCACTAAATAGATAAAAATTAACGAAATATATGAGGAAATAAATAGATAATTAAACAGATAAATAATAGTTGGTTAGATATTTAAGAATAAGGAATAGAAAAATGAGTATATAAATAAACGGGTAAATATATAAATAAGGGAATGTCTCACTCACTCAGGTAGATTTTGTAAACGTGTGCCGCAGCTGCACTCAACTTAGCACTGAACAATCACAACGAAATCGAGAACAAAAGATCTCGAACAAAGGAGATATCGGACACGTGCGTTCGCTAGCGAATCCAAAACCGGACTCTCCTCACAAAAGTGTGTTTGGAAGAGATCGCTGTAAACAGTAACACGGCGTTGATGTACACAAACAATATAAATTGCTATTTAATATCGTATATTTTATAAGATTCGTATTACATACAATGTTAAAGATAAAACTGGAACAAACTCACTAATACATAGCTACTCCGTACTACCTTGTACGATTCTGTAGAACAATTATATTATAGTCTGTGGACATTTCTTCCTTTGGTCTCATTGGGATTCGCATTCGTTTTGATGCCTGCAGAATAAAACGGTCCACTGGAACTATCCTCGATCGCTCTGTGGTGTGAATTTACCGGGTAAAATGGAAGGTGGAAATCTTTGAAAAGCTATTAAAATCTGATTTACGATATTGATAACGTTTTGAACATGAATATAGGTTCGAGGTGCATTACTTTTAAAACATCTTTGTTTACTTACAATATGTGAAGAAATAAGGTTTTAAAGTGTGGATTAATTTCTCAAAAATCGATAATGGTTGAATGCTAGTATGGTCCAGAATGCCTTCAGTGTTCGGAAATAGCTTATTTTTCGTACAAATCCTAAGAATTTGTACATTTAATTTCCTAAAAATATTACTATCATTGTAAATTACGTAGAATAAAGTAAAATAGGTAAACTTGATTAGAATTTATTTTATTTGCTTTAATCATTATAAAAATCATTCTCCTGACTGGTCTACTTTGATTTGTTCAAGAAATGGCAAACAATACGAAAACGTTTCCCAATAGAATACAAGAGATTCAGTCTTCCTATCATTGGTTTCCACACCACCGACTTTTTTATCCATTTACTCATTATAATTGTTCCACTATGATATCAAAATAATACCCTATGGGAAATATTTGCATATATATAAATTTTATTTACTGTTATTATTTGTCTAAAATGCATTAATTTCAATGTATTCATTGGAAAATATCAAACCATTTCTTACTTAAAGGCATTCCACATATATAATTTATAGGTTTTTAGGTTAAGATTGTATTTTTATGAAAAAATACGAAATACGAAGATAATATTATACAGTGTTACGTAACGTAATCACAATAGGAGGAATTTATTGTAGTATAAAATAAATAAGCGCCCAAAACATATATCAATACAAAATACATCTTATAAATTTTACCGTTAAAGTTCAAAATCCAGTGTAGCTAATTTAACGTATGGAATCAAGGAGTTTTACAGATTGATCGCCTGTCGCTACCTTAACCAGACAACAATTAATTTTTTCACACAACCAACCCAATTTAACCCATCAAGTCACCACTGGGTCACGATAGGAATACTGAGATTTGACTAACTCTTTGAACTCTGAGAAGTAAAACATACCTTCCTATTACCTCAACAATCACCAAAGTAATTGATTTCTGTAATTAGCGGCAACATAAATAATTGGTTAAATTAAATAGACAGTCATCTGTTTGTTGTTATAAATGATATAAAAAAAAATATCTATATAGAAATAATTTTCTACAGAAAGAATTTACATAAAAAAAAAACGGAAAGTTAAATAAGAACTTTCCTGAAAGTTATCAGTGAAATTTATTTTCCGTTCTTATCACGTCACAACTTCCCGTCGGCGTCCACAAGTTATTATAATCTTTCGACCCATTCAAATGAAATTTGCTCCCAAGGGATAGTACCAGTAAGCGCAAAGAACACGGGAATGTCGCCTGATCAACATTTTGAAAACATTATTTGATTATAATAACTTTGTTAACTAATTTTATTATGTGATACAAGCAATTTAAAATTAAATAATAGGTTCATATATAACGCTCTTATGTGACTACATAAAATCTATGAAAATAAAGGTGGTAGAGCCACGCTTTAGCTATTACTGGCTTCAATGGCTCGCCCGGGGTAGTACCACCTTCTCACAGAAAACCGACGTGAAGTAACAGTGCTTGCATTGTTGCGTTTCGTTCGGTCAGTGAGAGCGTCGGAGGCCCACTTCTCCTCACTTTCTCCTTCTCTTTCTCCCTTCCTCCCCCCCCCCTCCCCCTAACAAAGGCTGTCAACGCACTTGCGACTCCCCTGGTATTGTAAGTGTCTATGGACGGTGGTGATCACTTAACATAAGGTGATCCACCTATTCGTTTGCCTTCTATGATATAAAAAAAGATTTTCAAATTTCCCCTATTCTTAGGGAATAGTACTTTGTTCTGAATAAAGGTAGCCGTAACAACGTGTATACAAAATGTCATTGGATTGGTTGAGTATTTAAGGCGTGAAAGTATAAGAAAAAACAAACTCACTTTCGTATTCTTAATATTAGTAAGGACTAGTCAAGAATAAAGATTCTTGAAAATAAATCAAATATACGATTCCTTTTCATTCACATTGTTTGCTGAAACTATTTCCTGAAGCAGCAAGGAAATGCTCTAGACGCTTGAATAAAATAAAAATCAGATCTTGCAGTTTTAAACTCGTCGCGACTCTAAAACGGAGTGCATGCAACTGTACAAGTGAGGTTATTTTTATGTGATCATTTTATTATCTTAAATAATGATTGTATAGTTATACGATTTAGAAATGTTTATATAAAGAATAAAACTTTAAATTGTAATTACCGTTTTGGCAAAAGTTTATAAAAATATGTCTTACATAATGTAGATTCTAAATGTGTATAAATGGGAACAAATATACAAAATCTTAATTACTTGTTAGATCTCTAATGTAACTTAATACATAATTTCTATCATTTTACAAATACGTGTGTGTTTGGGTTTAGGTAATAATATTTATGGTGTAAAATATGCGTTTTAATAGAAAAGACATAGTGTATCGTAAAGACACACAATAGAACTGAAACTTTTGTATTACAGGGAAGTATTTAAATTAAAAAAATATAAGAAAAAAATTAGACGTCACGGGACGCCTGGCAGATGTGAAACATCGAAATTGTTCGAATCAAACGAATCTCAAATTCTCAAATTACACTATAGGTATGCGAGCTCAGTGCGGCAAGAGATATTGCGGACAATAGTCGCGTCGTCGCCACGCCAACAGTCTGGTTTACCCGCGCCTTCACATTCACATCACTTCACGTTTCACATCAAAGAGCTTACATCACGCTGTGTTCCCAGGCGGTCACCCAAACATCCGACGTTACGTAACAGCGATGATCGGACGAGAACCGGTGTATTTGACACACTACCGGACACAGTGTTTATTCTCATCACTTTCGTCACATAAAAAGGTTACGGCTCAAAATTTGAGGCACTCCTATAAGAAGATTCACTTCAATAATATATAAAAATTAAAAAATATATTTCCTAAATTATACCAAAATAACGGGTTTCTCTGAACCACACTTTATAACTTTTAACTAACACTATTTTTTTTATAACTGTACTTTTACTTTGTGTCCAATAGTTATACGTTTATAAGTTCACCCGCTATATACATCGTGAAGCCTATTGCGGAAGTTATCTAAGATAAATTTATTACAATATTTTTTACGATAAATCTAAATGAAATTCTTTTAGTCTATGGAAATATTAGTTAGATATATAAAATTTAATTAAGATGATTAACTCTTTTTTAGTTTTAATTTCAGGGATTCTATTTAGGTATGTAGTCTTATAAACAAGTAAAAACGTATGACGAGAAAATTCTCACATAATAAATTAACGTGTACGAGAAAGTACGTAACTACCTATAAAGAACCAGGCCGGTTGAGCCTACGCCCTGTAGTTTTTCTTAACTGGGTCCGTACACACGCAAACCTATCTCATATAAGAAAAGCAATTTGAGGACAAGGATCCTTACTACAGAGGCCTGTCAAATAAATGCCTATTGTGACGAAGGCTCGATTCATCCACCTTGTGAAAACTTATCGGAGAAAAACATTATCGGACTGAATAAAACTGAATTTCCTCGAGAGACGTAATAATAACGAACATTAAATCCTCTCATATCTACTTTTCCACTGCATGTTATTACTGCAATAACATCTCTTAGTCATAGTTAGGTTTCTACGTGTTTTTTAAATATGCTTGCAATATACTGAAAACTAAGTTACATAATATTTTTAAAGAATACAACAAAATTTGTATACTTTATCAGGGTAAGACATAATTAGAAAATTCTTTCACTAATAAAAACCTACAATATCCGTTAATACTTTAGACTCATCACATTGTTTAAATGTATTATTTAAATAACTAGCTGTACCCGCATCTCCACACGTGTTTTTTTTAAATTCTATTAATGAAATATAAAATTAAGAGACTATGTACAATTATAAAAATGCCCTTTAAAAACAATTGTAAGTACGACACGCACTCCACTTAGACTAACAAGTAACGTACACATTAGATATATAAATACTAACAATATCAGTATACGATCAGTAAAAAACTTTTATTTTGATATTAACAGACACTTTATTTTTATTATATGTATAGACACAGATGTATAATGCAAAATTACCGACGGATCCCTAAAAAAATGTGAGCAGTCGCCATCTTTCTTATCAATTTTTTTTTACTTATTTTTGCTAATTGTATCTTATTACTTATCCTCTTAAGAAAAAAAACAGTGGTTGAAGTTTAACATAAACCACAAATTGATGAATTTATAAAAAAAAAAAAAAAAAAAACATTTTTTTACAGTTTAGCTTTATTTAACTTGCAATACGTTCTGCGATAAGCGTAAAAAACAATTTAGTAGGTATCCAAACATTTGATTTAGCACATCGCGTCGGGGAAAAGAGTGAGACATCTGTCAAAGATCGCCTTGCTGCAGTTTTTGTAAAGCGTTCTCTCTATCACACCGTGCAACGACTACGATATACAAAGATAAAACTATACGAAACCGATCTTACCCGAGCGTCTCACACTTATTCCCGACGCGACGTTCCAAATAAAAAGCCGGGTACTGTAGATATTCCTATGAAACGTCATATAAGACGTGTCGACGTTGTAAGAAGAGTAATAATGAACGTGAATGATAAAATATCCAACTATACCAATTCTAAGCAACCTCTTTCAGTATTATTAAACAACTAGAAGAAACTATGAATATTCGTCATAAAAGTCAATGTCGTATTTAACATATACGCATTTTAGTTGTAGTGCGTTCGACATTTGGTGAATTTCACTTATTGAATATTCAAATGCGATAAAAATCGTCCTATATCATAATATAACATATATAAACCTTTTGTTTTAAACTCTTTCAGTAATTGAAATATATTTTAAAGTTTCTTAATCTGCTTTCTATCATCAACCTTATGTCTGCTCTGTATCATATGCCTGAGGCAAGAAAATAAAACTCTGTGCTTTCCTCTGTACTATCCTAATTTTAAAGTTTATATTATGATTTAGACTGTTCATTTTATAAACATTGAAAATAAGCATATCAGCATAATTTTTGTTACCTAACAAATATTAATTTCATAAAAAGTAGCTTGTCTTACTATACGTAGTAAATTTATTACCAAATCCGTCTAATAAGTGTATTCATCTTTAGATTATTTTGATAGAACACGTTCGTCTACCCTGCCAGCTAGCTGAGTGGAGACAAGAGCGACCTCTCATTAGATATAAGTACTTATCGAAATTTGAATAAGTTAAAAATGAATATTTTTTGTATAATACTCCTTTTTGATAAGTTTTTATGTAACCGTAATATCGTTTTCCATAGACTCCTGCATAAAAGTATATTGAAAGATTCTGACAGAATTTTTGGCGGGATCTTAGAATGTCGTGTAGTGCTCTTTATATTTTATCTATAATCTTGTGTTGTTTGGCTCTATACTGTGTAATGTTGATGGTGCTTTATGTAATATACTTTGGTTATTATGCACTGAAGCACTTACATTTACACTTTCTCTCACATTCAATCACAGCATGAATGGGTCGGCCCGCCCAGGGTAGTACCACCCTCTCACAGAAAACTAACGTGAAGTAACAATGCTTGCATTGTTATGTTTCGTTCGGTCAGTGAGAGCGTCGGAGGCCCACCTCTCCTCACCTTTCTCCTCTGCTCTTTCCTTCCTCCTCCCCACTCCCCCAACACAGGCTGATAACGCACTTACGATTCCCCTGGTGTTGGTCTATGGACGGTAGCGATCACTTAAGATCAGATGACCCAACTGCTCGTTTGCCTCCTATGATATAAAAAAGTGAAGCGGATCGGAAATAATACTACGGAGCATAGATTCTGACTTGCCACAAAAATGCCCAGGAAAGCTCTAACAAGATGGCCACCATCTTATTAGTTCATTGAAATTATATCAAGAAACTTGTAATATCGTTGCTCACTTAACAATTACAGTAATAGCCTACGAAAAGACTGGTTGCTAAAAATAAAATAGAAGAAGAAGAAATTCTGACAGACGTCTCCTATGTCACCCCATGTCATTATCAAAAGGAAGTAATCTAAAATAAACAAGTATTATCGTCCTCGTTTACGGAGAAAATTATCTTACACACTTAAGTTAATACGAATAGTCGTATTTATTTAATAAACAAATGTTTGCACAGCTATGGCTATGAGTTACAATGGGCAATATATGCTAATAGTTATTTATATACTAAGTATAGGACTAAAAACAACTAAAGGCAAAGTGGTCCACAACAACTGGGAAGTAGTAGAAAAACTAGCTGAACAACATCCATATATTGTGGCCATACTAGATCATGCCAAAAAATATTCATGTACGGGCTCTATAATTAAAAAACGTACTGTACTTACATCTGGAAACTGTGTATCACTTGAACCTAAATACGTCGCTGTTGGTGTCGCAATCGTCAGTAACAATTCTTCTAAAAATATAATTGATGTGGCATATACAATGTTGCATGAAGACTACACTTTCGAATTAAAAAGCGCGAACCCAAATGTCACCAAAACGCACAGCAATATAGGCCTTGTCTTTGTAGTTGAACCTATATTGCAACTTTTCATACCAGAAGCAGAGATTGGCAATTACTACGCATCTGAATTAAGAGACCGAATACTTAATGTTGTTGGTTATGGATTCTTAAAGGGTTCAAAAGTAATAGGACTCCAAGAACAAATTTACTATCAATCACCATGTGTGAATCCTAAATGGTATTATTGTATTTGCGGAACAGAATACCGCACTTACTCCAAACCATATAATACTGTAGAATTCGGTAAAGGAGCTCCAGTGCTTTTAGGAAACGAAGTTATTGGTATTACTGCGTCTCCATGTGGCATTTTATTTACAAAACCAAATAATCTACATTATAATATTTTCACTGTAATTGGACCGTATACATCTTGGATAAATAAAAGTGAATCAAATCCAATGTTTTCATTACGTACACTCAATAACAGTAATTGTGATAGATCAGACAATTCTATGTTCTTATGTCTTCAGATCTTATTGTTATGTATTAAATTATTCACTTAACTTTCAACTTTCTTTAATTTCTCGGTACCTATTTATGAAACTTCAACACTTGGTAGTGAAGCATCGTCATGATGGAGTAATTAAATAGGTGTTCACGAAATGAAATGATATTTCCTGGTGAATATTAACTCGCTAATATACCATCGGAAATAACCATGAATCTTTATAGAGGTAAATATATTACGAGAAGTGTAAATTAATGTTGAATGGAACAACATGAAACAAGAAATCGTGTAAATTTATCTCAATCACAAAGTACACATTTGCACGAGCAACACGTAAATACGAGTATACTAGACATCCTTTATAAGATCCATTGAAATTTACTTTCGCTTATTGTGCTGTGATCTGCAATATTTTAAACTTGAATTTGTACCGAACTATAAGGTTACTTATATCATAGACTGCTAGAAATCGGTAAGTGATAGTATTTCTCTGTAAATTGTCATTATTGTCATAGCTTTTTGAAGTCGAATGAAATAATATTTTAATAATCTATACTAAAATTATTTTAATAAATTTATAAGAAATGAACAATAACACTTGCCATTGATCGTAGAGGATATGATATTGTTTTCTATACAAATTCTAATCATAAAAGAAACGTAACCGATCGTAAGATACTATCAGTATAACAATGATGTAATTTAAAATTGTCTTCAAGCAATGCAACCTCCGACCCCAATCCCAGTTTGATAACGTTCATGTTTTAGTCTTGAGATAACTCATGATAGTGCTTTACTTAGCTGTAGGGGTAGCGCTTGTTTGTATGTATAATGTAAGTTAAACTGTCAAACATGAACGTTGTAAAATTTTGCATAAGGAATATGAGCCAGGCGAAGAAATGGGAACCATTAAAAAGAGTAGGTATCATCGGAGTGCCTTTTGAGAAGGGACAAAAAAAATATGGAGTGAGCATAGCACCGGCGGCACTGCGAGCAGCAGGACTTATTGACCAATTGAAAGAAATCGGTAAATATATTTAAAACGAATTAATCTATACTCTTTAATAATGGTGCAACACGTTAATAGAATCATTCAAAATCCATAGGCATTCTACAAATTGATTTTTTTGCAATGTATCTTAACCTTATGCATTTGTATTAAAAACTTATATTGGGATCTTATTGTAGAAAATAAGCTCGGTTGTTTACTGTTTTATGTATTAATTATAATAAATTTATTAATAAATTATAATGTATATTATTAATATCATAATTTCTACATTATTGAAACTACATAATAAATTATGGCTCGTCCTCTTGTCGAGTACAAATGAGTTATAGGTTAAATTGTATCTACATAATTACGTTAGAACACTATTCGATTAGGTAGATAAAACACGAAAGCATTCCACGCTATCCTTGCAAGCCTTCATAATAACTATAGCATACATTTGAAATTTTGTTCGTTTTTAAATAAATCCATGTCGTATTTTTTTTTTCGTAGATGGTCTCGACGTCAAGGACTATGGAGATATAGATGCTATATCATGCGAGGAAACCGTTAAAGTAGATAATATGATGCACCTTCCTCTCGTATCCGAATGCAATAGGAGGTTGTCACAACAAATCTCAAATATTTTGAAGGACGATAGAGTGGTGGTCACAATCGGTGGAGATCATTCTATTGGAGTTGGTATGACGTGGTTTTTATTATATACATCAAAATTCATTACACGTTTTTTTCCAATTTTTAACATAAATAAGAATTATATAGGTGTTATTTTTATGTAACAAATATTACACTTTATTTAATATTCGTTTTATGTTAAATTATGGACCATCCTCCGCCTCTTTACTTGATATCTGTACAATAAAGTTTCTTTGAAAATAATTTATTTTAATGCTGAAATGTTCTTATTTTTTGTAGGTACAGTAGATGGTCACTATAGCGTTAACGAAGATATGGTTCTCATCTGGGTTGATGCCCATGCAGATATTAATACTAACAAAACATCAGATTCTGGATCGGTGCATGGTATGCCAGTAGCTTTACTCGTCAAAGAACTCTCAGACTACTGGCCTTATTTACCCACTATGGATTGGCAAGTACCTAGGTAAGACAATCGCCTAAATTATGCATGTACTAATACGATACAAATTGTATTAAACTATATATCTTTTATAATTTCGTAGGTTTTCAATAAAGAGTTTGGGATACGTTGGCCTTCGTTCTGTTGATAAATACGAAAAATTGGCTATAGAGAAATACAACGTACCCACGTTCGCCATGGAAGACATAGAAGAGTAAGTACCTGTTTCTGTTCCACAATACATTTTATATATCTTTTGAAATTTATGCCTCATCTCTGTTGACATTTCTGAAACATTGTTCTATGAAATATGCCGCGATCAAATTCTTTCCGTCTGAATAATGAATAAAGTTTATAATATAGTAATTTTATGGTATATATCTAATCACACAGATAACTTATTTTAGGCACGGAATACAGGAATCTATAAAACGTATACTTCAAACATTAGATCCAACCAATAGCAGGCCAATCCACGTAAGCTTTGACATTGACTCCCTCGATGCATTGGAAGCTCCAAGTACTGGAACACCAGGTTTGTAGAGAGTAGTTTTAAAGTAGCTGATAGCTGCGACGTCGTCTGCGTAGTTTATTTCTTAACGATATAGGTATTAGTAGGTCTAAACAATAAAGTTACAGAGGAAAACATAAGCACCCCACCGCTTACCCTACTTTTATATGAAAAAAAATAACACGTCGCTAAATAGTAATGCTTATCATAGTTTCTTAAAACTTTATATTAAAGAAGCTATCATGTAAATATTTATTTAGATAACGTCTAAATGTAAGACTCTGAAGTATAAAAGTAGTAGGTTTTGCGTGGTGCACGCAGAACGGCAGACCTCTTATCATTTTATTTATATGAATAATTCTACTTTTTAGAAATACTACATTTATATTAGTTTGAGTAAACAAAATTATTATGTACCTTAATTTAACACTACACACAGATCATGTCTCATATAATGTACATTAATATAACATAAACTAATAGTATAAAGAGGTAAAGTTTATGAGTTTGTGACGTTGTGATGTTGTGACATTGTAGGGGGTAATCTCAGGAACTACTGGTTTGATTTGAATAATTCTTTCGGTGTCATATAGGTCACTCATCGAGAATGATTGTAGGCTATATATCATCACGCTAAGACCAATAAGAGCGGAGCACAGATGAAAAATGTTTCAAAATCGGGACGTTTTTTTCCTTTTGAGAACGCGAACGAAGTCGCGGGCAGAGTCTAGTGTAACATAATTATGATCTCTGTCTGGTGTTGAATTAAAGTCAGATGTAACAGTCATTAGCATGCGTTATCCATTCAAAGGATAACATGTTAATTAAATGTAATTTATTTTAAATCTTTACTTATGTTGATATTATTCAGTACAAATATTCAAATAAATTAGGTGCTTGTCATATTGATCACAGAATAATCTAAATATCCATAATTATACAAAAAAAATGAAAGAAATCGCGCGTCGTGAGACTACTAGCAGATGTGTAACATCGAAATTATTAATATAAAATAGTTTACGACAGGAAATAAGCATATCAAATCAAAAATAAAATATTCAGGCCTTGGTTCAAGAAAAAGACGACTGTTTACTCAGTAAACATTCGTATTCATTAAATACAAAAACTATAATGCAAAACCATATAGCGTGGCGACGCATTAGCACGGCAACAACCGTTCAGACCGTGCTATAGATGTTTCACATAATTACCTGATTTATGTATGTGTACATTGTGTTAATTAATTTTTTAATAATTCCATTCAACTAAAATTATAGTACGAGGAGGATTGACACTTCGCGAAGCTATCTGCCTAATGGAAATCGTACACGCCACCGGCCGTCTCCGAGCTTTTGACTTGGTAGAAATTAATCCTGCACTTGGTAACGAGACGGATAGAAAACGAACAATTGAAGCTGGCTTGGCTGTATTACGAGCTGCATTGGGTTTTTCAAGACGAGGAATGGCACCACGGGACGTACTAGACTTGCCAATACAAACCCAACAAAGTTCCCATGACAATAATCATAAACTTCATTAGGCAAAAATGTCACTATCATAACTTTCAGACCGCCTATCAGCATTAAAGAGTTTCCTCGCATACTCTTGTATATTGTAAGAATAATGTCAACTTTCTATTATTCTTAATAATAAAATAAAAAAGTTGGTCTTTCGTTTGATTTCATTTTAACATCTCTTATTTCCTTACTAATAATATAAATGCATGAGTTCGTTTGTTACGCTTTCACGTCTTAATTTTTTCAATCAATTGTCATGATATTCTGCATACATATTGTCAGAGTTTCAGAAAGCACATAAAGTACTGCCATCTTATCTACAAACCTATAATAACGCGAGAAAAAACGCACAAAGAAGTTTGTATAATATACGAAAAAAAACTGAGCCGTCATGGGACGCTTGGCAGATGTTAAACATCGAAATTGTTTTGTATAAATTATACGCATAAAAGAACAGATTACGACAGGAATCAGCTATGGCATAACGACAAGATAAAGCATTACAAATATACTCCATAAAATAATAACAGTATATTTATTTTATTTCATAAATATTAATTTTTATTAAATACAAAAATTCAACTATACGCATGCGCGGTGTTTGGCGACAATTATCAAAGGGCGTTGTTAGGTCGTCGGTGCGTGCCGCGTAACACTAGTAGAACGAATGGCCAAAAAAACATTTGGCTTTTTTTTTCTCGAACTGACTACGCTATTGACCTAGCAAGGTCTCAACAGCTTCACCGGACTACAACCCAAAAACATTTGGAATCTTATGTTTATACAGATAGAGTTGCAAAAGTTTTTAAGTATTTCCTTAATATGGCAAATCTCATATTTTGCGTCGCCACGCCAACAATTAGGTTTATCCTCCATCTATATAGATGTTTCACATAGAAAAAAAGATATTCGGATCTATGTACAAACCCGTACATTATCGTTAACTTTTAATTAAAATTACATACAACTACATTAATTTCATCGTATTTACGATAACAGAACGAAACGATCATTTTTAATTGTCAATTGCATTGTTTACTAAAACTCCAATATGTATGCAAAGTCAAGAATTATTATATTTGTGGTGAGACAGTCGCTTATTTTACCATTATCTTCCTCCTAACACGACTACAGCGTAAGTTGTGATTTATATATATATATATATATATTTAAATTTAATATTAATCTGTTTTCAGTTCGTTACCTCATGTTATAGAAGTAACACATTAGAAAAAAAGAATTTTGAAGATGACAATAATTTAAAATCTGTTATAGCAAAATATATTAACAAAATACCAGATATAGAATCGCAGTATGTCATCAACGAAGGATTGTCCAAAGCCATATCACATTATCTTAACGGGAAAGTGAACACGTTCCCCTTATACAAAATCAGTCTACAGATAGACAGAAATCCAGTCAAAATTCCATGGACTTTAGGGGAACCGAATAAAGATAAAAACATCCAAAACACGGTTTATAAATATGTGAAACCAAAAATGGCAGTATTAAAAATGAAAGACTCATAAAATTTGTTCATTTTTCATTTATTGATAAAAAATTTAATGTTGGAAATACATTAGTCATTTTCTAATTATTGCTACAAATGGCTACAACCGAAACATTTGTAAATTAAGGTATAGGTACAGTGAAAAATAAGCAATATAATAAAAATAATAACGCTATTTCTCCAAAAAATCCAAAGTTCTACATCTCTTCCGATATAGGATGTTATAACTACAACATTTCCTAGCTCCAGGTCTATTCACAATGTTTTTCCTAACCTTCAACTAATAACTGTTACCTATTTAAATTAGTACTTATATACTGTTTTTAAAATAAAATTTGAATTTGCGAACTTCAAACCTAACACTGCTGTAGCTACCTAATTCTGTTATATACAGGTCAAGTTTTTTGTTACTTTTTTCGAAATATCTTTATAAGTATTTATTTTTTTATGCTCTAGCCTCTTTTCTAGATCTTCTTTTTTATTATCGTAGACTAGAAATTTAGGAAATGCAGTCTTTTTGTACAGAAATGCTTGCCTATATAGATAAAAAAATTAAAACAAAACTCAACAAAAATTTTATGTAGTAATATATTTATATAAATTTATATAAAAAAATTATCAACTGGACCTTCCTACGCAATTGAAATGAAACTTTTTTGAATACATTTTAAACAACTGTGTAACGTTCGTACGGTAACGTCACGTTACGTAAAATACATGTCTTTTTTTAATAAACCCAATGAGAGTGAATGAAACTGATCACTGCCATATTAATGACTGTATAAATGAAACTTTGTATTATAAACATAATTGAATTATGTCTGGAAGTTTAATGTTTTACAAATTTAGTAATTTTCAATATATTGAAAGAAAATAAAGAAAAAAAGAAGCACATAATCAAATGAAACAAATTATTAATTTGACTAATAGAAATAGAAACAATATTGTATTAACAAATAGGTGTTCAATAGTTTCAATTGAATTACCAGATACTTAATATTAAATTTCTATTTTTATATCCTGTACATATAATTTACAACTTAATACATAGATCACCTTAAAAGTTGACCTGTGGCCTGTAATGTTTCTGAAACTTATTAGTATTGAGTGAAAGTTTCATTTGCCATTTAGCCTGGCAGCGTTTCATGAAGTGTATATCTCTTGCTTTCCTGTAATTAAAAAAAAACAGCTTAACCGTCACTGTCATAACATACACATCATAGTTATATGTCACAATTACATAATTATGACATAGGTAGTATGTGTGTGATGTCAAATTAAAATCATGAGTGACTGTATCATTACAAAACTTCGTATTTCTCAACAATTAAGTATCCGATCGATCGATGTCTATTAAAACAATTTTTTTAAGTGTATACTTCTTTTGACGCGTTGGAGAAAAATGATGAGAGTACATTTTTACGATGCGCGCGCACACTGTCACGAAAAACCGACACCCTTTGAGAAAAAGAACTTAAACAATTCAATGATATTACGTGATTTTTATTATTTACTCTATACATACCCTATTTTTACTCTACTATATAAAATGATGTTTTAATATTTAAAAGAAAATCATGCACCGAATGGTTAAGCATTCTTGGGTATAAAATTTTTTAAGCATAATATATTTTTGAATTAATTGTATTTTTTATGTATTTTCCTGTGTACATAAAATATATAAGATAATAAATGAAGCAGATTAAGACCTAAGTATCAATCAATGAGTAGCATATACATACTTTGCCACCGAAGCCTGTTCCTTAGGTGCCCATCCTAAAGCGCGATACACTCCAAGCACCCTGTGTAGTTTACGATCGGACTTTTTCACTAAAGCCTGACTATTTTGGGTCAAATTCTGTTTATAATATCTGTAATAAAAATAAAATATTATTATTGAACATCGAGGTGTAACAGTCAAGATAATATAAAAAATATTGTAACATTTTTTTAATATTATAATATAAATCAATTAAAACAAATTGAACCGTCACGAGACGCCCGGCAGATGTGAGACATCGAAATTTTTCTGTATAAGTTATATGCCTAGAAGAACAGATTACAACAGGAATCAGCTATGGCATAATGGAAATTTGTTCCATAAATTAATGAGTGTCTATTTATTTTATGACGTAAATATTAATTTTTATTAAATACAAAATAACAAAGATTCAACTAGGTGCAGACGCGGTGTGTATGGCGGCATTTATGAAAGGCTCTAGGTCGTCGGCGCGTGTCATGTAAAACTAGTAGAACGAGTGGCCGACAAAAGTTCGAATCTTCAGTTTATACAAACAGGGTTGCAAATGTTTTTGAGTATTTCATTGGTAGTGCAAAGTTCGTGTTTTGCGTCACCACGCCAACAAACAGGTTTACCCTCCGCCTTTCACATCAAAAAAATTGTAAACCGTCACGGAACACGTGGCAGATGTGAAACATCAAAATTTATAACGTAGTAAACAACACTGTATGCACAGTATAGGTATGCGAACTCAGTTCGCGTCGCCACGTCTCGTGACGCCAACTACCAGGTTTACGCTCGCCTATAAATGTTTCACATCAAAAATGCCCTAAACAAGTTGACCTTAGTCAGAAACATATCTAGTCTTTAATTGACATAAACCGACCAATATCGGAACTAAGCCGGTGAAGCTGTTAAAGCCTTGCTACGCCAATAGCGTAGTCTGTTCAAGAAAAATAAAACCTACCAATATCTAAAATCACAATACATACATATTTGATATAGAGGAGTTGTTTGATGAATCTTCAGAATCCAAATTTAATGCTAATTAAATTAAAATGAGACTCCTTTGAAAATAACCTCATTCAAAAAAAGCCAAATCTTTATAAATGAAAGAAGTTCTGAAGGAATAAACATAAAAACAGCTGAATTTAGTCCTATTTTTGAAATATCCTAATAAGATCTCTTGCGCACATGCAAAATTTGTATAACATTAAAATTACCTCATCAAAGATCGATGCCCAACCGTAATTCCAGAGGGCAGCACTAGTTGATAATCATCCGTGTCAATTCTTGCAGGATCCTCCACCTCCTTATCGACATCCATGTTCTCGTCATCTTGTTTGTAATCAGGATAGGAGGAACTGAAATAGTATGAATATATATTTTCTTGGTTTATCTACTACCTCTAGTGATAGAACACATTTATTTTGTCAGTTTTTTTTTTTTACAGGTTTGGCAAATAAAGAATTTAGAGATGTGTACTTGTTACTAGGTTTACAGACAACATTAAGTTTGAAAAATAAACTGTTAGTATATCATAAAAGCGGTCTGGACATTTGGCATACAACTCTGGGAATTTGCGAGTTACTCTTATCAAGAAATACTCCAACTATACCAAAATAAAGTATTAAAGACAATTTGTAATGCGCCATAGTACACACGGACCACAGATATATATGATTACCTCAAAATTGCAACAGTTAAGAAGGTAATAGGACGGTTTTGTCCAGCCTATAAAAATTTATTGGAACATCAAAAAAAATTATCTGGCCACAATACTAACACATACAAATGACACTCTAATCATGACTTAAAAGAATGCGATTAACCATGATCTGACCACCTGACTACTCTATGTAGTGTACGAAATAAGTGAGGACGCATCATTGAATTGAATTGTTCTATATATAGGTAGATGCGTCCCAAGTCAAGCTTTAGCCCATGCTTAAGCCGATCGATTCGTCGATTTATAAGATGTTATCAAGTCAAAAACATAAGCACAAAACTCTTTGCCCCACTTCTACAATCAAAAAAATAACAAGTTATGGAAGGCTTAGTTCTTATGAAAATCGTACTAAAAACTTTATTAATTGAAATCTATCAAGTAGTTTGTGAGTGTTTTGTGCACAATGACGGACCTCCATTATTTTTTTTTATATCATAGGAGGCAAAAAAATAGGTGGGTCACCCGCTGTTATGTGACCACCGCCGTCCATAGACACTAGCAACACCAGGGGAGTTGTAAGTGCGTTGCCAGCCTGTGTTGGGGGAGGTGAGAGGAGGAAGGGAAGAACAGAGGGATAAGATGAAGAGAGGTGGGCCTCCTGCGCTCTCACTGACTGAACGAAACGCCACAATGCAAGCACTATTACTTTACGTCGGTTTTCTGTGAGTTGGGCGGTATTACCCTGAACGAGCAGACCCATTCATGCTGAAGCCACTAATAGCTTCAGAGTGGCTGTACCACTTTCGAAATAATTTCTTCCATAATTTATATACAATATTTTATTTTCAGCAGACTCTTGGTCTGCACTTTTTTTCTGATTTTTTATTACTGAGTTTGTTTATTTTATAAGATATGTATTCTTTTATTATTTTATAATGCTACAAATGACCAAATATTAATCCTTTAATATTTGGTCATTTGTAGCATTATAACATAATAAAAGAATACTTGATCGTAATTATCAATTGGCATAGCTCTAAAAGTACCTGTAGTCATAATAATCTGCATATTCTGCTAAAGAAATTCCTTCATGCAAGATCTTACAGTGTCCCTTGTCAATCATATGACCCCGAGCAGCCTCCATTGAATAGAATGTTCGACCTGCCTCATTGCACCATAAACACATATACCCCTGTGATATCTGTAAAACCAGCATACACTTAACTAAAAAAATATTTGTATATAAAACAGCAATGTATGAGGCAGATACTTTCTGGGTCACAGGTTACCATAATTGTCAAATTTGTTTTAACACCAACCAACAAAATGCCATCAGCAATCAATTTTAATTTAGTCAATTGTATATAATTAAAGAACCATTAATGTTGACAGAAATAGAATAGATTAAATATAAATTCAGTCATGATATTCAATTAGTACAACTTCTAAGTTACTTATATAACAAAACCAACATTTAGTTAAAAGTAATATAAAATATAAAAAAAAAAACAGATTAGAGAAATATTATTTAGTCACCAATTTGATATACCCATGACTTATTTACCTTTTCTCCTAAATATAATAGCAGTCCTTTAACATTTACACAATATTCAATGTCAGGGATGAAGAAGGAATGTGCCTCCAACATATGTTTAAGATTTTTCACCATGTTTTTACTGTGGTGACTACAAAATAAGCAGTCATTGGGTTTGATCAGTGAATCACTACCACCAATACGGCATTCATCCCACTCATCTGAGTCCAGCTGAAAACAGTATAAAGAGTTTTAATGTCAGTTACAGATATGGAATATACCAGGTGAACGTTTAAAGGGTCACATCCTTCAATCCTTTGATAGTTCATTGTCAAATTTAACATATCTTCTATACATATTCTATACATATAATAAAAATGAAGTGTCTGTATGTAACAGCAAAATAAAAATTTGTCACTGATTGGGTATGAACGTATACACGATACTGATAACAAAAATGCAATTTTTAAAATTTTTGCCCGTCTGTCTGTCTGTTTGTTCTGGGTAATCTCCGAATCGGCTGGACCGATTTTGACGGGAATTTCACTAGCAGATAGCTAAAATTACTGCGGGTGACATAGGCTACTCTAAATTAGACTAAGTGTTAACCGCGGCTTCGTCTGCAATGCTATCTCGAAAACGGTTGGACTAATTTTCACGAAACTTGCACCAACAGATAGTGGACATCATAACAAGTAATTCAGCTTTTTCAATTTATACTAGCCGTTAACAGTGGCTCCGCCTGCAATACAATCTCCAAAACGGTTTGACCGATCTTTACGAAACTTCCATTGGCAGGTAGCTAATTTTATAAAAAGTAATTCAAGCAATTTTAGTTTATACTATCTGTTAACAGTGGTTGTGCTCGCAATACTATCTTCAAAACGATTAAAAAGATCTTCACGAAACTTTCACTGACAAATAACTGACCTTATAAAATGAATTTAGGCAATTTTAGTTTATACTAGCTATTAACCGTCGTTTCGCCCGTAGTGCTATCTTCGTAACGGTTAGACCAATCTTTACGAGACTTTTTCTGGCAGATAACTGACTTTTTAAAGGTAATTTAGGTAATTTTTGTTTATAATAGCTGTTAACCGTGTTTTCGCCCACAAAAGTTTCTCCTAAAACTGGTAGACAGAAGTTCACGGGACTTTCATTGGTAGACAGCGAACCTTATAAATAGTAATAGAGGTTATTCTATTTTAAAGTAGCTGTTACCCACGACTTCGTCCGTATGAAATTTAGCAAAAAAATATGTTTTTTTTTTCGAAATGTCTACGCTATTGACCTAGCATGGTCTTAACAGCTTCACCGGACTACTAAGGCGAGCACTTAAGGCACTCAGCCGATTTTATTTTGGCAACCAGCTCAAGGATGCACGGCACACCTCGGCTTGGCTGTTGCCTGCTGCATGCAAAATCGCGACCTATTTTAGCTAACCTAGCTACCTATTCATATATGTATGAGTTGTTGAAACGTATATGTGTACCAAGCATACACGCCTCAACAACTCCTCCATATATTTATTATCGGAAAATTGAGAGTTTTTCAGTTCGATAAGGGTAAAAAGTAAACACTTCCACTTTCATGTGTAAGCGTGTAGGCGTGCACGTGTGTGGGGGTGATCGTGTAGTGCTGTAGCAGTGATGTATATTTGTGTGTCACCGTATCGCGCAAGCAACGCACTCAAGGGCTCCCTGCCCAGGGATCGAACCTAGGCTTGAGCCGCTGCTGTGGGAGGCCTAATCGGGTGTGCGGGAGCGAAATTAACCCCCAGACCACGGCGGCGTGATCCGTGGTTACGCGGGCGTGGGTGTGAGCACGCTATGTTTCGAGGGACAGGCTGGTACTGATCGTTCGCTGACGTGATTAAATCAGGAGGGTCGGTAAAAATGCATCGCGGACGTCTTTTATAACGCTCAGCGTTAGGTACGGGTTCATAGTTTGCGGCGGATACCACTAACGGATTGGGATGATTCGCGGCTTTTTCAAAATAACTAATCATAAGTGATTTTACGTACGCCCAGATAGAAGGGATCTCTAGGTCTCTATGGAGATCGACTCTCCGAATGTACCACGGAGCACCGGTCACTAGCAAAAATATGTTGTTCACTGTAAACATGTGCGTATTTACCGCGCTTTAGTATATAATATTTTATATCTTGATTTATATATATGCAAGATTCAAGACGTCACCACATTCATAGTTTACAATTTAATATAATAATTATTATTAGCAAATTTGAAGATAGAAGAGGTATTTCTAATAAGACATTAGACCATAAACTTATTGGCAATATTGGCACATTATATCATTATCTATTTTAAAGTCATTTTTTCATTAGTTCTTTGTAGAGTTTTTTTTTATTTTTTCTTTCTTTTTGCTTCTTTCTACAACAAGATCTTGACACTATATCCCGTTGGTGTATTGATAACTTTATGTACCTTAACGTTGACAAATGTTTTGTTATTTCGTTTACCAATAAGAGATATAAAATTTCCTATCCTTACATAATTGACAATCAATTACTAGCAAGAAAATCTTTGGCGAAAGATTTAGGCATCTTATTTGATGATAAATTATCATTTAGAAAACATTACCATGACATCACTAGTAGAGCTTTTAGAATTTTAGGTTTCATAACTAGATCATCCTTATCTTTTAAAAACCCTGACAGTCTTGTCATCCTATTTAACAGTTTAGTTCGTAGTATCGTCGAGTATGCATCTGTAGTTTGGTCACCCTGTTACACCATACATTCTAAATCTATTGAGGCAGTTCAAAAAAAATTTTCAAAAATTCTATGTTACAGGTATGGTCATGCTCGCAGTGCCTCTTCTTACTGTGACAGATTAAATAAATATAACATTACACCATTACATGTTCATAGAATTCAACATGATCTAGTATTTCTTCATAAATTGCTGCACAATTATATTTCATCTCCCTCCTTGCTAGAGTCTCTTAATTTTAACACCAATTTCAATTATCGTTTTCCTAAAACATTTATTCTTAAAGCTTATAAGAATAATACTTCTTATTTCAACCCAATTGTATGTATGACTCGTATATATAATGAGCTTGCAAGCAAACACATTTCATTAGATATTTTTGACCATCGGGCATTCAAATTCAAACAAACAGTTAAACACATTTTATATCCATGACCATCTAAACAACAGTTTCCATATTATATTTTAATATTCATTATTTATGTTTGCCAACCTGTTTTTTATTTTATTTTTTTTCAATGGGGTAATTTTAGTTTTCATAATTGAATTCACTTGAACTTTTTTGTTTATATATATATATATTTTTTAATCCAATGTTTCTATATATTTAAACAATTATTATTTCCTTATTATTATTGTGATTAGTGTAAGTTAAGTTTCTATGTGATAAAGCGTTTTAGGTCTGCAGTTTAGTGTATTTTTTTTATTATTGCTATTGTATTATTATTTTTGACTGTCGACTGTCGCTTTATCCATATGTAAATAAATAAATAAATACTGTAAGTGAGCACTATATATAGTTACAGTATATGGTTGGTTACTGTTCCAAATATGTTGGTTATGATAATCCTCATTAGTTACACTGTTAGTATCTATATATCTAATGCAAATCTTACAATAGCTTTTAAAGAACGTTTCTATAATTGTAAATGGGTTCATAATTTAATAATTCTTTAATACAATTTTAAAAAACGCGTGCGGAGCTGTAGGTACAGCTAGTATGATAATAATATCATACATATAATAATAAACAACAAAAAGAACCTTAGTTAAAATTTGTTCTAAATCTTTTAAAAGTATGGGAACTATATGTGGACCTAGCTTCAATAAACAACTTTAAAGATACTCTTTTCAAAGTTAATCATTATTCTTTTATTACACCAGTTAATTTTTACATAAATCAGCTGATGTTGAGTGTATATCAGTTACTCGAGATAATTAGGTCAACTACTAAGCACCTATCTTTTTAATTAAATTACAATGAGAATCAACTAATGATTATTCTGCAAAAATATTGCTGGAGACTAAACAGTTGCTTGGAAGTGGCTCTTTTTTTCTCGAACTGAGTACGCTATTGGCCTAGCAAGGCCTTAACAGTTTCACCGGACTACTGGTAGAGATGCTTAAAAGTCAATTAAACAATTGACAAATATTTAGTGTTAATGTATACTAGTAGTGGTACTGGTGGTATACAGTAGGTGGTAGAGCAACGCTGAAGCTATTACTGGTTTTAGCATGAATGTGTTGATTCATCTGGAGTAGTACCACCCTTTTCACAGAAAACTGATGTGAAGTAACATTGTTGCATTGCATTTGACCAGTGAGAGCGCCGGAGGCCCATCTTTCTTCCTTCTATTTCCTTTCCGTTCCACTCCCTCCACTCCCATATAGAGGCTGGCAATGCACTTGCAACTCCCCTGATGTTGCTGATGTCTATAGATGGTGGTGATACTTAACATCAGGTGACCTAACTGTTCATTTGCCTCCTGTGATATAAAAAAAAATGTTGCTCCTGGTCTATGGATTTTGCACTGTAGAAAGGGGAATGAAACAATGTGTAAGTGGAAAATGTTACATAATGAAAAAATATTTGTAACCAATAGAAGAGAACCTTAATCATTTTAAATTGGTGCTTAAAATATGTATCCAAGATAATATGTACATATATAATTATGTAAATAGAAAAACATGTCAATATATCCCACTTAAACAGGGCTTAAATTTTGTAAATAGAAAATAAACATTTCTGAGCTCTCTTTAATAACATTTGAAATAAGAGTATAAGTAAGGATGAGTCTATGATAGCATAATTATTTATATATTTGGAATATAAGTTGTTGAATTTACTTGAGATAAAACTGCCATTACTCACTCATAATTCCTTTATCATTACATAGTATAAAACAAAGCCCTCTACTGTGTCTGTCTGTCTGTTCGCAATAAACTCAGAAACTACTGAACGGATTTTCATAGGGTTTTCATCAGTAGATAAAGTGATTCATGAGGAAGATATTAGTATATAATTTGTCAGGGTTTTCTTATTATCAGAGCATGACAATATCTGCCGGGACTGCTACTATCATTTCAAATTCCACTTTCAAGTGATAACTATTTTCATGTTCCCAATATCCAGCATTGATTTTTAGTTACTCATACTAGATATTATTATAACCACAATAATAATATGGAATTTAATCAAGAAATATTAGATTTAAAAACCATAATCAAAAAAGATTACAGTCTTAATTTCCGATCCAAGTTTTAGTTTATGATTCACACAAACAACAAAGACGTTTTCATTAATGGTAATTGATTGAATGCGCATAGGGTTGACAGAGAGATTTGAATAAAGTATGGTGAATTTGAATTTAATTTTAATCTCACAATGTTTGTATAATATAAACACATATAGACAATTAGCTGACATCTTAAAATCCAAAACCAGTACTCACGTATTAACGCTAACACAGTATCTATTTCATAAGTCTAACCTAACATAACCAATTTATTTTTCTAAATTTTCTCGTCTGTGTTTGGTTAGGTTAGACTTACGAAATACACACTGCAGTGGCTTTGATATTTAAGTACCTCAAAAGCATTTTTTTTTATCGAAGCACGACATAGTGACTGCACTATGCCTGATGTTAAGCATAGTACAATCCAAAAACATCAGCAACCACTGAGAGACAGATTATCCATGGCCAGTCGCATAATGACGAAAGTCACCTGGTACTGGATATGCACAGGCTGATCCCGAAACGCGACGCGCAAAAGCGAGTCACCATGACGGGCTTTTTCGCCATATGCATGGTGGTTTCGACCCAGTCGGGCTGTAAAACCCTACCACCCCGCATTTCACCAATGACCCCAATTAGTATGTTTTTTTTTTGTAATGGAAAAGTTTTTTACATTACCCTTTTTACTATAACATACCCGCAACACACTGCTTCACTTTTTTTCTTTACAACAGATAACAACAAACATGTGCAAAGCTGGAAGCATAACTAGCTAACAAAACAATTGCAAGTGAAATATTTACCTCTTCAATTTCAGAATCAGTCTCAAGATCCTCATCACCAGAATCATTAGTATTAACAACTACAAATTTTCCTTGATGTTTCGATGCATTCCCAGATGGTTCAACTTTCACAAAACTATCAGTATCTGAGTGTCCACTATTTTCCTCTTCTTTACCAGATGTACTGTATTTTTCTTCGCTTATTTTATGTTTCTTACTATTCAAATGATTACTATAAGAGTTCATATTATTGAATAATTTTGAGCAACATTTGCAAAATTGTGATTCATCTTGAACGGCATTTTGGCTCTCTCTGTGTTCTTTGGCCCTTAGTTCAAATTCTTCCAAAGTTACTGGAGGTATCGAAGCTACTTTTCTTTTCAAGTTATACCTGTGCCAATCCAATTTGTAATGTTCACGCTGCAATTCTGGTGTTGTGAACATCACTTGGCAAGTAATACACGTGAACTTGTCAGGCATTTTCGTTAACTATAAAATAATATCACAATAAATGAACACAAAGACTGAGTATACTTATTCGTTTTAATATAGTTGAAACTATACACGCTTTTTAAATCGAGGAAATCACAAATGCATGGAATAACAAAAAAATATATAACGTAGTTTATAGGTTTTAATTAGAGACGTAGCCCACAAATTCTCAACTATCAATACCGGTTTTATGCCAATTACCACCAATTACTTTCATAATTTTTGAAGACCTTTCTTAATGTATTTTTATTTAAAAATTAAATTGTCAGATTTCAATAAGTAACACTTATTGTTTCATTTTAATGTTGAAATTATACAATTAAATGGTTATCATTCGAGTGAATAAAGTTAACACGATTTTGTTAATATCACCAGTGCACGTCAAAGGGATTTCAGATACACCAAATCCTAATGATGTATATAACTGTTTTATATATAAACATTCACAATCATTAATATAAAATTAAATATCACTTTCGTCTAGATGATTTATTGGTTTACGCAAGTTGTGTGCCATTTTATTGGCCATGGTCGTTCGCAAACCATTATTATTATTATTTGTTATGAAAAGAGTTAAATATACCATTAATAACAAAAACAATAAGGAGTATAAAAAACACATTAAAATTAATATTTATTAGTAAAACTAATTATAATCAAACTTAGGCTATGATCAGACTATAGATCAAGAAATTATGCAGTAGTATATTTAAAACTATACCAAACTGATGTAAATAACGATTTATGTAGTATCGAACAGCTTAGATATAACTTAAGAGACGTGACTACGCTCTAATTAAGAACGAGTGGTAAGTAATCCCTATAAGACTCGATATGCAAGAAGAGCCCATGTGTGATACGGTATCCGAGTCAATTTTCGTGATGATTTCGAAAGATTGCCCGAGTAATACAATGATGAGCCTTAATGCAAAATAAATAATAATGCAATTCAACTGCTTGTTCCATTACGTCCTTGTAATAAGTTCATGAAAAATGTCTATTATACATTGACCTAGAACTTATACAAAATTTATCCGTATATACTAGTAATCGGCCTTTCGTTCTCTGGTACACAATAATATTTTCATGGTTCCTTTATTCGAGTCATTCAATAATCCAAATTAGTTTCCACAGCTTTTCAGAAACAGAACTTTTTGATGTGAAACATAGGTGCAGGTAAACCTATTTGTTGGCGTGGAGACGACGCGACGATGGCATGCACAAGCGACTATGCGTAACCTCTCTTGACGCACTGAAGTCAAATAATTATAGTGTAATTTAAGGATTTCAAATTCGTTCGATTCGAACAATATGATATTACACATTTACCAGGTACTCCTTAACAAATACATCAAATTGTTCAATCAACAATTTTTTTTTATTTAATCGGTATTTAATAAAAACCGTTTTACAACTCTAGTTTAAAATATTATCGCCAACAATACTGTCAACTTCTAGAGTTCGTATCGTCAAATAGGTAGTGACTATGGAAATTCTTGTATAGAATAGCCAATGATATTACAACTCAATTGAAAATAGCGATTTCATTTAGTCTAATTGAAAACACTGTTTACAGTTTAGACACACTTCATTGTTTGAGCTCAAAAGACTTGCATCCAGTAGCCTTAATAAATTTAAAAAAAAACATTAGTTATATAAACTTAAATTGTCATAGATGAAAAAGTCTTAACTTCTGTAAACTGAAACTTTTATTTATAATGTTGCAAACTGATGAAGTAGACGAAGACTATTTCACTCCTGTACAAAGGTAAGTTTTTATGTGTGAAATGAAATCAGTGTTTCGGTTTTCTTAGAAGTTATACTATTACTGTACGACGAAGTACATATAGTTCGTTTTCATTAATTTTCATTTCACTATATGTAATTTAAAAACATAAATTTCCGTTTTAAGTGAGTTTGTTCTAAAATATAATCATTTCTTTAGCAGTCATTTCTTTACCATATCAGTACTTACAATATAAATATATACGATATAAATTCTATAATTATATTTCTTTTGTGACTTCATTTTATATTTGAAAATTTTGTAGAAACTAAAATTATTGATGATTAATTAAAATTAATGATTAGGTCTAATACATATACTTTTATTATTCTAGCACTTCATTAGCAAATATATTTGGTGACAATTCTAAACAACAAGAAAACACGGAAAATGAATCTTTAAAGTACACACCACCAAGAGAACAAAATGTTAACAAAAAGGCAGATGATTCTAAGTTGACTCAGTGTATTTTTGCATGTACAATTACAGGACATGAATGGTAAATAAATACTATAGTTATACTGTTTTGTAAGTAATAATTTACAGTAAAAAATGTTATATATATTTGGTTGTTGACAGAGTGAAATAATCATAATAGTTACTTCTTATGTAAAAAGTTTTTGTTATATTCTGTGATAGGGCTAAATTTATATCTGAAATTACAGGGTTAAACTCTTTATAATGAGTTTCAAAGGACAGAGCATTTTTCTTGTATATAGAGTTTTTATTATAAGGAAAGAAAATATCAAATAAATGGTTTTGTGGGAAACCAACCAAATTTAACTAATTTCTATGCTATTTACAGTTTTTTGTTTTAATGAATAACATTATAAAAGTTGACATTGTATTTAAATAATAGTAATAATTTAAAGAAGGCAACATATAAGTAAAATAAAACACTGACTTTTTTAGCGCTTCTAAAGCTATTAAAGGTAGATTTTAGTTGGAATTGAGAAATTGTATATATATAATAAATATAAGATTTGTCTCCTGTGGAGACATTCCATTGGAATTCCATATAAGTAGTTATATTTAATTCTAACTACATGATTATTCTATTTACAAAAAAGTTGGTTTAATTCTGTTTATTTTTAGGTTGAATCATAGTTATGTAAATAAAGGAAAATTAGGATTAGCCATAGTAAAATTTTATAAAACAGATACACATAATATTGTTCTGTATGACTTAAATAAAACCACACTCTCTTGCACCTTGATATCAGTGAAATTGGAAATAACTGTAAATGCCAATCATATTTTATACTATGATAACCTTGGAAAGTGTTGGTGTATTTATGCTACAGAAGAAGAAATCACAAAGATTGTTGAATTATTAAAAAGTTTAAATGTAACTTTAAGAGAGAATTCTAATAAAGGAAACTGTCTACCAGAAACCTCTGAGCAGTGCATAGAAACTATCATATCTGGTAAAAACACAAAAGATGTTGGCAGTGATACAGATTCTTCTATTAATAAAAAAACAAAAGCATCAATACTTAACAGAATGGCTATGATGGGTCACTCAGTACTGCCTCCTCAAACAAATGTCATGGAGAAAACTAGTGATTCTTCTGATAATAATGACAACCCTATTCAAACAAAATCAATCAGGCATAAACCAATTAAAAACATGGCAAAAAGAAGTATGCAAGAGAAGAGTCTTTTAATATCAGATCCTCAAAAAGTAATTGAAACTCAACAAAGAGTAATTGTTCACAAAAGAGACCAAATTTCAGAACAAAATCCTTTGTACAGTAATATTGATGGAGTACTAATACCTGTACAAAATCCAGCACTCTTTAATAAAAGTGGTAGTGACTTTGATTTCTTTGTTACTGAACAAAGAATAAGTAATAGTGAGTTAAGAATAAATCTGACTCGGCTTACTGACAAAATTGATCACATAGGTGAAAAAATCAATACTTTGGAAAGTAAAGATAAAAATTACTCTCCTGATAACTTCCAAATGGAAATTTTACGGAAATTAATGTTAGAATATGAACACAAAATCAAAGTTTATGAAGACTATTTTAAGTCAAAAGGAATTAATGAAGTACTTTTGATAGCTCAACAGAATCCTGAGGCAGTAAACCATCAAGAAAATGAAATCAAAATTTTAGAAAACAAAATCAAAGAACTACAACAAATTGTAAATGCTAAAGAAGATCACATAAATAAATGTCAAAATGAAATTCAAATTCTATCAGAAAGAGTAAATCAACTGTCAGGTGTTAATAAAAACAATGCTGATTTATTGAAAAAAATATTAGAAATGGAACAAATATTGTCCAAGAAAGATGAAGATTTACAATTTTCAAAAAGCTCACAAAGCAAGACTGAAGGTTATGATGAAGAAAAATTAAAAAATATTATGAATGAAACTTACTCAATTATAGCAAATAACTTTGATAGTGATGAAATGTATAAAGGTGAAATAATAAAAAAAACTATAGCAGGTGTTATAAGAAGAGTCACAATAGATTTATTAAATACCTCATAATTTCTAAAATTTGAAATGTAAATAATCATATGTAATATTAAGCTTATGTAAAAATTGTTATGTATGCATATATTGTTTAAAGCAATAAAATTTGTATATTTGTGCCAACACTATTGTTTTTTTTTTAAATCTATCACTTAGATTTCATTGAATTTGTGAAAGAATAACCAACAAAACTACGCAAGAAAAACTACTACACAATATATGGTTTTATTGATTACTATTGTTTAAAATTATAAATTAGCTTCTAGAAAATAAATTTGCTTCCTTAAGAAACGAATTCACTCCTCGGAAATAAAACTTCTAAAGTATGCTTCATTTTTAGTAATTTCTGTTGTACTTTATCTTAAATTTAATTTGAAAAATAGAAGACCTGAGCTTGTTTTATTATCAACGAGATCACAATGATTACTATATATATACCATCTTTTGCTACAATATTATTAATAAATGCTTATATACATGAGGGTGCCTGTTATTTACAAAGTTGATTTTTTTCATGCTATATAATAGTCAGAGCATAAAACGGCTGTATTTATAATAAACCTGGCCCTAAAGACAATACATTTCCTACTTAAATTACATGAAACTTTGCAACTTTTTACAATTTATTTTCTCTTTAACAAAATGGTTTACAGCATGCAGTGAGACATATTTAGTATGATGCCTAGACTACGTTCCACTAGAAGCTCACAACACTTACGCTCACGACCGCGAGTTTTCCCGTTCCACTAGCTCGCGAGCTTTACGATCGTAAGAGCTAATAGAACGCATTTGTGGGCGTTTTGAGCGTTCAGATAAATAATAAAAATGGCGATCTAGAAAAAATAAAACAAAAGCTTTGAGAGGTTAAGTTACGCTTTGTAAGTCTTAACAGTAAATTCATATAATTATTAAATTCCTTTAGGTATATTAAAAAAACAATGTATAATTCAATTTTTTTATTTTAATTATCATAAAAAATGACCTTATTGGTTAAATGAAAAATATTAAATTACCATGAAATGAAATTAATTTCTAAATTGAATTTTAGAATTCACAACATTTTTCAAAAGAAGTAATATTATCAAAACTTTATTAACATATTTCATTTACGTATTTCACTACAATATGTTATTTATTATAGATGTCCTATACCGTATCAAGTAATGACATTTTCACGGTCGCCATCTTTATTGAGAATCCCGCTAATTTGGTCAACGCTCACGTTGACACACCTCCAGACATGGGGCGTCGTGAACTTCGCGTGAGCGTATGTTATGACGTCATCAATGACGTTTTCGCCACGATCGCAACGTTCGCGGTTGTCTAGTGGAACGGTGAAAAGAGCGTTGTGAGCTTCTACTGGAACGCGCCCCTAGGGTCTTTTCCGCTAGGAGTCCATGATTATTACTCTTTGATTGTGTTTTTAATCTGTATGTCTTCTATTTAGTCTGTGGAGATCAGAAAATAATAATACTCCTGACGGAGGTAGAAATAGGGATGACGATTCCACGCATGTGGTCTAGGTTCATAAAAAAAACGAGGTGTGGAGAAACAATTATTCGATTATTAATATCTTAATTATCTTTAATATTTTACAGTTTTGTTAAAATATCAAAAGGTGATCTAAATTATTAATATTATAGTTATTATGTACTACGGTTCAGTATATACTACACAACTTTGCTTAAACTCCAATAAAATTGATATAACGGAACAAGTTATAACTAGGACACTGCATTCTATACGTTCTCCATTATGCACTGTAATTAATGAAACACATGTAAGGTGAAAAACAAGAACATTCAAGCGAGAATATTATTGACAACCATCTAGCCTTGACATGATTTAGAAAATGTATCTATCCTAAATTCTTGCTGAATTAAGCCAATTGGTATTATTAACTTTTAACAATGGTTTTATCTTTATCTAAATTTAAAAAAAAATCGAATTACAATGTTATAGTTTTATTGAATCGATTTAATGTGTTATCGATTAAAATATACAATATCTATGTATAAAAATTAATTATTTCGTTATCGGTCTCAGATTAGCATCCCTAGATTAGGGATGTGATATTAATGGAAAAAAATCAATTAAATGAATATCAATTTTTCTTTATTCAATAATTATTGATTTGTTAACAATCGATTTAAATAAAAATAAATTATCGATTACTGCGATAAAATCGATTTTTTCTGATATTTAAAATTCGACATGCTTTTCATATTCCAATAATAAATCTAAGAGATTAATATTTACAATTGATCAGATTAAGAATCAAATAAGATGTGTATGAAAAATAACCAATACAAAACAAAATGAAAGTGAATGTTCCTTTAAACTTTCAAGGTAAATAATATAGAAACCAAATATCACAATAATAATAAAATAATATAATAATTCATACAAATTTTCCGTACCATTAAACATTTTATCATAATAAAAATGAAATGCTGAGCATCCTAACAAAATGACATCCTTATTAACTCAAACAAAGTCGAGTCATAAGGACTGTCGAGTGAAGTGAAAACTCAAAACAATAAAATGATTGCGTTCTCTTTTAAGTTTTCATATTAATTACAGTGTCAATAACAATATTTAAATTTCAGACTTTGTTTATTGAAATTATTAACAATAGTGTGGTTTTCATATCTATTGGCACTTGGAGCAATAATTATATACCTACATTTTTATGAAGTCTTTTAATCACACGTATGTTGAGCTGCTAAATATCAATATAACATATCGTTAGTCTGACGTCAACCGGGCAAACGCAATTCAGACGCTAATGCTGACGTAGGATCTCATGATGCGAAATTACAATTACATCTCCGGCAAAAGATACCCCTCATCGCGCCTAAAGGAGTTTTCACTTTAAAAACATTTTCGTAACTCTTTTAAAACATTGTAAATAAAATAACTTTGAATAAAACAGATATTTCGTGTCACATTGCGAGTGATTCGCAAAGTCTTATAAACAAACAATTAAACATATTTGCCCAGTTTATTTCGAATGAATACAATAGGTTATTTCCTAAAAGTAGCTTATCTTAGTTTGTTAAACTGTAGTCTGGTGAAGCTGTTAAGACTTTGCTGGGTCAATAGCGTAGTCAAATCGAAAAATTTACCATAACACATTTTTCATTAATCATGTAGAGGTTATAAACGTATGACTCACATGACAGACGTTTTTAATTTTATTGAACAAATTTTATAGAGAGCAGTATTTTGCTGCCATAAGAACCACAGAAATCATTATAAAATATAGTAAGTTATGTTACCTGTAAGACAATGGGATGTTTTCGTTCTATGTTCTGTTTTGAATTTGAAGTTTTATTACAATTTTTTAATTCTCTCGAACAGGCCAAACATCTTGGTGTGTTATTATTGTTTTTCGTTATAAAATACTTTCGCCAGCCACTTTTAGGTGTTTTACGGTTAGAAGACATTTTTATTGTTTACAAATAACTATATTATCTCATTATGCTCACTCTTCACTTGTAAATAATAATGAACTTATTTCGAGATTTTTTCTTCTGTTGCATAGATTTTCATGAAAATCGATTTAAACGTGTAATTTATATAATTGATTTATTAAAAATCGATTTATATAAACTTGAACATTGATCATAAAGAATCGATTTTAATATTATAATAATCGATTTAAATAAAATTAATTAAATAAAAACTTTTTAACATCCCTACCCTAGACAGATATATCAGAAAAAGAATCAAGAGGAAGATAATTAGATTTGATTTTCTGAGTGTATCGCGATGTTAATACCCAATACAGACCAATAATAAGAAATATATGGTTTTCATTTTGGCTATACAATCAATAAATAGCAATGGAAGACCTTAACTCCACTTTAGTTCAGTATAAAGATCAAGTATGTATCACATTTCATATTTGTGTTTGTTGGTTTTATGCATATATTGTCCAATTTTATTATAAAACTTTCCAGCTTAAGTTAGTTAATCAAGCTATTGATACAACCAGCGACGAAAAGGAACGTGAATCCCTTTTGACCTTACAGTCAGACCTAAAGCAGCTTATTCAATTGACTCAAGATAGTTTGGACACTTTAAATGCGAAAGAAAGTTTAAAAACAAGTACAAGCAGCGAAAAAATACGTTCTGAAAAAAATGATGATCTTGATGAAGAATATTCCTTATTTATGGTGAGTAGAACTTTTTTTGATTGAAAATTCAATAACCTGAGGGAAAACACTATCATCCGAAGTTATATAAAAAGAAATGGTGCCTATTTTTCTGCATATTACAAAAACAATTATAGAAAGACTAACAAATAAACAGAGTGTTTTATTCTATTTTTCATATACTTTGGAAATGATTATACCTATAACATTATTAACCCTTTGCACTCAAGGGCTCTGGAGTAGAGACTTTTTTAAATGTTGTTGATTTGTCATGTTATCTTCTTACCATTTATAATTTGTTGAAGTTCTTTAATCTTGTTTTCCAATATTTTGATTTCATTTTCTTGATAGTTTACTGCCTCAGGATTCTTTTGAGGTATCAAAATTACTTCATGAATTCCTTTCGACTTAAAATAGGCTTTATAAACTTCGATTTTGTGTTCATATTCTTAAATCGACTATTAATAAAGGGTGCTGATGTTATCATTCATGTAATCAATCATACATGTAATTTTAGGTGTGAAAGGCTTAACATGAGCAAAAACTACTTGTCCAAGGGTGAAATACAGTCATAGACAGAGGATAGACAGCGGGTTTTCTCTGCTATTTTAATATTTATGACTTTATTGTTAAGAAATAAACATTTCCTATAATATTATCATGTAAAATTTAAGAAATCTGAGACTCATAACTGTTTTCATAAATAAATTACATGCAGTTGCAGAAAGTGTTTAATTACACTTTTGGTTTGTTAAGTTTTATTTATTCAAAATTAAGAAATATCATTTATTATTTTGAATAATATGTAACATTTGTAAATTCTTAAAAAACTATTATTATGAGCATAAGCATTATGAAATTAAAATTAGCATCAGAATGAAGATAAACTGTATATAGTATATTTATGAAGGATATTAGAGTTTTTGGGAAAATTGTTAACTTACATATTTTTCAGCAAGAAATGGCCAATTCCGGTGCATATGATACAGCTAATAATCAACAACAATCAGAAGCAAATGACAGTGATATTGAAGTAAGGTTTAAAAGCATTCTGTTTCAATATCTATTAATGTTGTGTAATATAAATTTGAATAAACATACCACATTGTTCTTATAAATATTTAAACAACAATTTGAATTAATCAAGCATATTATTAACTACATAGTTTGTATATTAAGGATGAACTTGCCAGTTTACTGGGCATGAAGTGTGCAGTGTACCATACCCACAAATGGGGTGGCCAGCCGTGTCTCTACAATGCTATGGTCAGTGCTGTTGTGCCTCACCAAAATGATGATCAGTTCAAAGATCTTAAGGTATGTAATTATAGATTGATAAACTACAGTAGGTCAAAAGAATGAATGTTAGAAAGTATGTTGGTTAATTATTGTTTTATATTAGTATGGCATTCTTGCAGCTTTTGTATTTGACGATATGTACATTAAAATCCAATGCCTTTATTAATAAACCTTCCTCTCTAAACTTTTACTATGGTAACATATAAGAGCAAATGTTAATTGTGTGCCATATATTATATGTATAATGTTTAACAATGTGCCTTATAAATTAAGTTACAGTCAATTTGACAAGATTCTGTTATTTTCATCTTACATTTATTTTTAGTATGTGAATGACACCTTTGTTCTAGAACATTTTCTGACACCACACAATATACAGTTTTGCTTTTTAAAGATAATATCCATCGATAAATTTCTAAAAATAGGATATTGATAATTTGACCTATAAATAATTTTGATATTATTTGTACACTGGACTAATGTATATGCAAACAGTTCTTTATTATATTTTGATGATTTAGGCTTTATAATTTCAAAGCTTCTTAAAATACTGTCATTTCCACAATAGTTATGAAGAATTGTAACAATGGGAGTTTTGGCGGGATTTTAGTCTGTCATGTAGTGGATTTTATATTTTATTCATAATCTTGTGTTATTTGACTATATATTGTGTAAATTTGGTGGTGTTTTACGTAATATAGTTAGTTTATTATGCATAAGTGAAGTGAATGGAAAACAATAACATGGAGCATGAAATTCTGAGATGCCACAAAAACTCCCTGGAAGGTTCTAGCAAGGGATCCACCATCTTGTTAGAATATGGTTTCACACGATGCTTAATATTGGAATGATCACACGAAGTTTGTGATATTATTGACTACGTGAGAATGGCAGTAATAATCGGAAAGATTGATTGCCAAAAATAAAGTTAAAAAAAAAAAATTGTAACAATATCATTTCTACTTGATACTGCATGGATACTCTAATACTTTATTTCAAATTTAAATAATCAAGAAATCTTAAGTCTTTGTGACTCCTTGCTGAAATAATAAATGCTTGTGAGCAATATTCCTAACAAAAGTCATTTTATAAGAAATGTGTATTATGAGGTGAAAATAAAAAACTATATTTTTAGGTTCAAATATTATTTACACATCCAACTCATGCGGAAATGTTGCCATGTCCATTTTTCCTGAATGGGGAATGTAGATTTAATGATGAACAATGTAGGTGAGTTTTGTGAATTTTCTAAAAGAATATGTTTATTTAATAATTTATTAATGAATAGCTGTCTCTCCTGACTTTGCTTGGGTATACCAACAAAGACTGTGACATCAAATCTTTCCGTGACAATGTAACATGTAACGAAATATAAATAATCAATCTGTCAATATGTTTGAAAAGATTTTAACCATCTTCTGTATACCTCAATCATTCAATGTTTTATATGGAGATTTTGCTTAAAATTTTCTTCTTTTTGCTTTATTTTTCAAACATTTTCTCTTATACAAACTTTATCTTGATGATTACAAACACATCATGTGAAGAATAAGGTGGAACTGTTCGGAGGTGATACAATTACATACATATGACAATTGATTTATATTAATGTGTTAAAAAAATCTGATTTTCCATAGGAATATTTATATGTGTATGAGTTTCTCAGAAAGTAGATGACCTTTTATGATTCTTTTACTGGGGTTAGTATATAAAATATTAAGGTGTTATTTTGATGTATAGGATTTTTATATCTATATGCTATATAAAAATATATGTTTGTATATCTGAGATAAAATAAACCGAATATGATTTGGCTGTTCATCATGAAAGACGGTATATTTAAATGTGTTCCTTTTTAATGGAGAAGAATCTATCGTAATCCATTTTACTATGGCTTGGCATAGGGTTTCGTCTATACAAAGTTCCAGATAGTAATTAGTAATATAAAGTATTATGAAGCTATTTTGTTTTTTGTAAAAGAAAACTTCATTTTGTATACCTATTCTTTAAATAATGTTTATATAGAAATTTGTATGATTTTAGATATTCTCATGGTAACATCATTGAATTATCTAGTTTAAAAGAAGCCATTGAGCCTGATTTTAACAGTTTAAAAACTGGTAGTAGAGTATTAACGAAATTAAAACCACCCGATGATCAGGTATGTATATATAATAATTAATGACAAGTATATTTATTTAAAATAATATGATGTATATCTGATTACAATATAAATAATTGTAGGATATAAGTCTTACTAAAAAATCTACAGAAAAGTATCATTTATGGCACAGAGCTGTTGTAAAAAGTGTTGATGTAGAAAATCAAATATGTCAATTAAAACTAGAACAAGGAGTGAAAAGTGGTGAGAAACGAAAAGCAGTTGCTTCTGATGAACTTACTACAAGTATTGAAGATATCTTTCCACTGAATAGTAAGTTGATACAAGCATTATATAGCAACACATTTTCCTATTATTCTGTATCTTGAAATGTAATTAAAAAATATATTCCAGATGAAGATGATACTGGTTCTGATTCAAGTGACAGTCTTAGTGATACTGAATATCCTGATTATAAAACAACTCGTTTGGAAGTAGGAAAACAAGCATTACTGGTGGAGAAAAGCCTCCAAAACAATGCACCAGCTATGGGAGAATGGGAACGCCACACAAGAGTGAGTATGTATTGATTTAGTATTTTTTTAAAGATAAAATTTGTTCTACATATTTCTAATTCTTGTAGATTTGAGATTCGATTTATTCCTCTAGAACAATTAATTATTTTGTGGGTGAAAGATAATTTATATTTATTTTTATACACCTAATAACATGTATGCAAGATTTTACAATGATCAGTTTAGTTGTTTCGTTAAAACATAACAAATAAAGAAACTCATATTGGTATTTATAGCATTTGTTAGGCTTATTGGTATCTGCTTACATTTTATGTACTTCGTAGTATTTAGGAATATTACTTTCATTTTATATAGGTGTTTAAATTATTCTAGATCCACATTAGCAACCGATTATTCATATAGAATTATCTTGACAGTGTTTGTTCTCAGCATTCGACTATGCATGTGATTAATATTCATTTAAACCTTTAATGGCAATAAATATAATTAATGTGCCCACAGGGAATAGGTTCAAAGTTGATGTTGGCTATGGGTTATGTACCTGGCACGGGTTTGGGAGCAGAAAGCGACGGTCGATTGAAACCGGTTGAAGCAAGACTGCTGCCTGTCGGAAAGAGTTTGGACCACTGTATGGCGATCTCTGAAAAAAATGCGTCTCAAGATCCATTAAAGGTACACAGATATTTATTTCATAATATACTGCTCTAAATCCTGCCAGAGTGTAAGATACATTGTGAATAACCTAAAGTTTATTTTAAAATAGATGAAAGTTTTCTTACTACACATAATATTCAATATATTTCATATGTATTAATAGGTGGAGCAAAGACTTAAAAGACTTCAAAAGAAAGAAGAAGAAAGAAATAAAAAAGCGTATGAGAGAGAGAAGGAAAGGGAAAAGAGAAATGTTTTCAATTTCATTAATAACACTTTGGCGAATAAAATCGAACCAGAATCCTCGAAAACTTATACCGAAGGAGACATAAAACAGTCGTCAAGTAAAGATTTAAATGTTGAACAGTTTAAAATTACTGAAAATGTAAAGAAGATTGAGAGAGAAATAATGAAACTTAATAACTCGTTAAAGAGTTATTCACCGGGTTCTGAAGTCTATAAAAGCTTCAATATGCAAGTTTTAGAAAAAAACAAAGAGCTAAACAATCTCCAGAATCGTGAACGACAGATTCTAAATGAGCAGAAGCAAAGGAAAGATAAACATAAAATGACAGTTTTTTAACATTGAAACTTATAGTGAATCTATAGGCAAGTTTTTTTGTATGTTCTTGAAATTGAATAAACAAAATGTTATTTTAGTATGTACATTAACTAGAGAGATATATTTCAGTGCACATTTTATTTCGTAGTTTTATATGATATGATTTGTAAAGGTGTAACATTATTAACCCCTCTGCTGATTAAGGCCTGAACAGCAGAATAGTGGATCACGTTTTTAAAAATCTAGCCTTTTAAAAAATATATATAATTGTACAATACATAATCTGTTATTGTTCAAGTTTTTCAATTTTTGTAATAAATATATAAATATAGTATTTTTTTTAAACTTATGCTGATGCAATATGCTTAAGAAATCTGTTGAGCATTGCCTCATAAGGTCTACCATTCGTTTGTGTTATTAAAAGGTTAAATATGTATTAAATACTTTCTTTAAAAAGGTTTCATACTAAATGTACCGTGTTCACCTAAGGCGAATTCGCGTTATCCTGTTGTCACAAGTCTAACTTAACCAGAGCGAGACATGATGATGATGATGTCGAAGATTCACCGAGCGCGGTGCATTTAAAACGTAACCTTTTTAAAGCAAGTATTCAATATGTATTCAACTTTTTTGTAATAACACTGTTATGACTTTGGACTGTCCAGAGACGTGTATTTTTTTTAATGCTGATAAATTTTATCAGACTCATAAGAATTGATATACTTTTAAGCCTCAAAGATAATCAATTATCATTAACTAAGGAATAAATAAAACAATGGAATAATTATAAATTTTCTATATTTACATGTGTGATGTTATAGTTTAAAATAAGCGTACATGGCATAAAATTATAATTATTCATATGAAATATTTCTTTCTATAAATTAGATATTTGTACTATCAATCATGAACATTACAAAGTACCAAACGATAATGGATGTGTGACTAGCAAATAATATTTGCCGAGTTTTTAATAGGCGAGTGATAAATATTTTAGGTGACAGTGGGTCAAAAAAATTGCCCCGTTTTTATTTAATTTAAATTACATCTAAATGTATGGAATTAAGGCTCGGAGGCCATATTTTAACATCAGTTACAGCATTAATAATTATTTAAAAACATGTCATTACAATTAAATGAGTATAAAATTGTTAATTTAATACGATAGAGTTCCATTTATGTTATTATAGTATATTTGAAATATTAATAAATCTCTTAAAATTGCTACGTGAGCAAGATATTTGTACTTTCTCTATAATGGATCAGTGTTTTATTGTACCTAAATCGTACGAATAAAAGCGTAGAGTAACATTATTATCTAATTTGAGAAAATTAGCTAAAAGTGACCCACTGTAAGTACATACCGAATAAGTTCGTTAACATATTAACATGCAGTCAGTTAAAAATTACAACCTGTATAACTTATGTACCGACATATGTTTTTGTCATGATTAAAAATATAGTTAAATAATTATATTAACATGTGATTTTTCTACCCGGTCCTGTCTCCGCAACAATACTTAGTATATACAATAGTTATTCACTACTAACTATAGATTATACATAGTTTCCACACGAGAGATTAATTCTAATTACACAATTTAAATTGTAAAACATTAATAATAATATTTTTTATTTAAAGAAATATAGTTTAAAACCATAAAAGATACTTATAAGGGGTCATTCAAGTATTACATAAGTAATGATGTGGGGGCCTTGATTTGCTTATTTTTGACGACATAGAGGTTTTTTTTATTTATTTTTGGCAATCAATCTTTCCGCTTATTACTGCCATTGTCACGTAGTCAATAATATTACGAGCGTCTTGCGATCATTTCAATATTAAGCATCGTGTGAATTAATATTCTAACTTTTTTTTTTTTTCGAAATGTCTACGCTATTGACCCAGTAAGATCTTAACAGCTTCACCGGACTACACATATTCTAACAAGATACTGGATCCCTTGTTAGAACCTTCTAGGGAGTTTTTGTGGCATCTCAGAATTTCATGCTCCGTGGTATTATTTTCCATTCACTTCACTTATGCGTAATATACTAACTATATTACGTAAAACACCACCAAATGTACACAATGTAGAGTCGAATAACACAAGATTATGAATAAAATATAAAATCCACTACATGACAGATTAAAATCCCGCCAAAAACTCCGACATAGAGGTTGGGGGGTGTTGGATGGTGATTACGTCATCAATATTTATTTACTTAGTACAGATTCGAAAATATTTTTATAAATGTTTACGTAATTAGGGGGGAGGGTTAAGAACATTGCTTACTTTTGCTGACCTGAGGGAGGGGGCGGTCAGAAATTATAAAAAAATTGCTTACGTAATACTTGAATTGCCCCTAATATTAAAATCATCAAACTAAATTAATTTCAACATATATGTGTATAAGCTAAAATAATTTAAAGCAAGAAAAAACAGGTACAACTCAACTTAATATTTATATATATAAAAAATATAGACATGATAAAATATTTAATTAGAATTATTTATATATTTTCTTTGCTCATAAGATTATTCATTCATAAAACATTAAACAATACTTAGTTTTCTAGTGATACATGACCTTGATTTGACATGACACATCTATCATATTTGTATCACATTATAAATTTGATATCAAATTAAGGTTATGTATATACAGAGTTTTGTAAATATTCATCATATCTTGTGGAAATTAACTGGACTATAAGTAACTCTCATTTAACATAACGGTCCATTTTACATACAAAAACTATCATACAAATGTAATTATGTACGATCACTGGTACTGTTAAAACACTTATTTCAATAATCGAGGTGTCCTCGCGTATGGAAACTAGGTATTTTCTATTAAATAAAAAAAAAATTATCAATAAAATTTCCTAAGCAAATTCATCACAGAGATTTGTTAAATTCTCATTGACATAACGTTACCGTCATCAACGTCCATTCACTGTCATACATTCTTATTTCAATTGCGTTTAATATTTAATGTCCTACACATTACAATTAGATTTACACAATAGAGAGTGATGAAGTATAAGAGAGACATTCTTTGTACTAAACTAAACTTTTCAAAAATAATAAGTACCACGCATATTATGAGACTCTGCCACGCAAATTATATACACTAGATCATAACAATATGATTTTATTCAATTGTGATGTCTTTATTGTGTATTTTTGTTAAGCCGTTTCTATATAGAGGTTATACCATTAAGATATAGCGTCAAAAAAGTGAATCAAATTAATTTCTATATCAATACTGTTTCATTTCAATTAAAAATAAAAAAGTTGTTTGATTGCAAATTAGTTGTGAGTTTATGTTCGATATTATTCGTCATTAAACCAAATGAGATTCGGTTCGCAATCCCTTTCAAGTAATCACCTCCAAGTGTGTATTTAAAGGATAATGAAGCGACCTAACTCTTATAGGTATATTGTAGTCACTATAACAGACATTCAAAAGTCAACTGTATCCACGTGCCACGAAACGCACTTCTATGACTACTTCACAAGACATACTCCAATAAATACAAGTGTTTTTCATATTATACACTCAGTGTGGATGTATACTACGTCGTCCGCAGTCGATTAACAACGCATGCCATAGCAGAGTCTAAGTTATCAAAGACGGGAACGTCGGACCTTCGCGCCAAATCGGACAAGTAGTGCCGACCTCGATTGTAATCCTTCACTGCCGCTTCACTATACTGTAAAAATAAAAACGATTCGTTTTTAAACATGTCTTCTTCTTCTATTTTATTTTTGGCAACCAGTCTTCTAGTAGACTATTACTGCCATTGTCAAGTGAATAACGATATTACAAGTTTCTTGATATAATTTCGATTAACTAACAAGATGGTGGCCGTCTTGTTAGAACTTTCATGGAAGTTTTTGTGGCAAGTCAGAATCCATGCTCCGTGGTATTATTTCCGATCCACTTTAGTAAGTAGACATTGGTAAGCGTGACTTTTATAGAGTTATGATAATCTATGCTAATGATTTGAGAAATGTAGTATCTGTGAAAGTATCACTGACAATTGACATGTGCTTGCATTGCTGTGTCAGTGACGTTTACCACAGTTTATATAAATCAATACGAATTACGTAATCACTTGTCAGTGACAGCCCATTTCGATAATTCATTTTTTGTTTATTTTTTAACTGTCTGTATAAGGTTTTTTCATGAATTAAAATGTTTGAAAATGATAGAAAAACGTGGAGTTAAAAAAACAAATAAAAAATGAGCGAGAAGACAGTAGGTAGATGTTTAAAAGCATAGAATTGATGTTCAGTTGCTTAGAAGCCATTATATAGTCATAGCGAAAATTTTTGGTTTCATTTTTTTAATTACAACACCATTGTAATCATTAACTAAAAAAAATGTTTTGATACTTGTATTATTTTTGTTCTGCCAATAGTAAAAAATACTATGTGGGAGGATAGAAAATAATTTACGAAGTTCTATAGACCTTTATTATCGTCTCTAATATTTTACAAAAATGGTTGTTAGATTACCAAATTAACTTTACGCTCAAAAAAAGATACGGACACATTTATAAAGTGAGGTCAATGACTCTGCATACAATCTTCTGGTAATTGAAGATAATATATCGACGCTCCAAGTATATATATTTATTTATAAATATACTATGTGATTATATTATATATAATTAAGAATACGCATTTACAGTATACACAGAGAGAATAGAAACGTCTATAGTTATAAAACAAGATTATCCAAACGGTAACATCATAAAAGATGGGTTCTACACAGAAAGGTTACTAGCTTGAGTAATACCATAAAGTAGATCGTATTGATTTTATATATCTATATGTCGCCGGGAGCGTTGATAGGGCAGTTTTAAAAGTATGAGCGTGATCTTTAGCAGCAGATAAAGTAATCTACTAATATAGTTCTGAATTGTTCTTTAATGATATGAATTAATTGCGATCGCGTGGGAATAATCCCTACTTATTTTGTTCCGAAATGACTATACACTATTTGACTAACGAGTCCTTACAACTGCAACAGGCCTTTGTGGGCAGCCGCTTAAGGCTATTTTATTAAGATTAGTCATATGGTAACAAGTGATCCCTGTTCCTTTTGCACTGCGCCTTTTTTATTTCAAAGTAAAAAGTCTTTATTTAACAAAAATGATTTACACTGCATTTAAATCAACTGTAGATTCCCACACTAGGAACTGAATCCTGTGTCGTGGGTAATCGACCAAAAACTCATTACAAACTTTATTTCTTGTCAGTGCCGTAAGTGGCTTACTTATTCAAATAAGATTAATAAAATTTAAAATATACATATATATCAAACTGTTAATACCACACACGTTAATACCTAAAGTACACGAACACACACGGTATTACATTTAAGTAGGAAGTGAAAAGTATGCGTAGGGTTGTTTGTTAAAAATGTATTTATATTCATTTCTTGTGTCTGTTTACGAAAGGATATGAAGAATGTTTTCTGTCTCCGCGTATGTTAAGGATAATAACTATTTTGTGACACTTGCTTTTTTTTATTTTTTTCGATCTGACTACGCTATTGACCCAGCAAGGTCTTAACAGCTTCACCGGACTACAACACTGCGTAGGTTTGTAAGTTGACTTTAAAAATGTATTTATATTCATTTTTTGTGTCTGTTTACGAAAGGATATGAAGAATGTTTTCAGTCTCCTCGTATGATAAGGATAATAACTATTTTGTGACACTTGCTTTTTTTTCTTTTTTTCGATCTGACTACATTATTGACTCAGCAAGGTCTTAACAGCTTTACCGGACTACAACACTTGCTTTTACTTCTCTTAATATGTTTGCTTTGTATTAGAGGATAGCCCTTACTGTTTCAACTGATACAGAATGCTATTTGACGGTCGATGGTATCTTTACACCGACATATATTGTAAAAAAAACATTGCGTACTTACGCTAATTGCCTTGTTCGGGTCCATGGGTTGTACGAGAAGTATGGTGTTTTTCCGCCGAAGCTCCATGTAGTGGGCGGCAAGCACCATCGCCGCGAAACACGGCGCCTCCGCACTCATAGAAAACACCAGCACCCGTGAACCCAACAATAGATCCTCGTCATAAGTGCCTATCAAAGAATACGCAAATTATTTTATCGTCACAATCAATGATTTTATAACTAAAAGCTGTCAATACGTAATAACAATTTCAACAGCGCATTATTAAAACTTGGCTAACTAACAAACGTGATCTAGCCCCGTCAATCCGGTCGTATCTAAGCAACATATAACTATCTCTTTTTCATCACCGATATTGAGAATATATAACTTTACGTATGTGCCATTTGTTTTGTTAACATATTATGTAAGTAACCTTGCACGGCCAATAGCGTAGTTCATTCGGAAAAAAAAGAAAACTCACTCATTGCACGCGTAATATGTGCGTGTGAGTAAACGCACGGCAGCATCTGTACGGGATATATGTAGCACTAAATTTCAATGAGGTATAAAGTGCGAGTTACCTTTGAAGGGCTGCGGTGTGTGGTCTTCTGATACGGTGTAGAAGTCTGAGGCGCTGAGTCGGTCGGCACGTTCGGGCCGCTCGTGGGCGGTGTGAGTGCGCTCGCGGACCTGCACCTCCCCGGACGAGGTGGGCGATGCGGGCAAAGTGGGCGAAGTGGGTGAGGCGGGCGAGGTGGTCGAGGCGAGCGAGGTGGGCGAGGCGGGCGAGGTGGTCGAGGCGGGCTCGAAGCCGGAGTGCGCGTCGCCGCGTGGCTTCTTGTCGTGTCTCGGCGACTCGGGGTGCGCGGGCGCGGTCCGTCGCGCCGGCCTCGAGAACATCCGGGTGTAGTCGTTGACGCGAGGCACTACGTAACTAAATCCCTCCCGCCTCAGTACATCTTCTGGACGACTCGAATTACTCTGCAACAACATATTCAATCGTTACATTTCAAAAGAAGCTAAATCCAATTTTAGTCGTTCTTATATTATACGATCATTAAATTTTGTACATTTGAACTATGAAGATAATAAGAAAATTATAAACGTTATGAAAGGCATAATTTTAATTTCGCTTTTGTGTTATAAAAAAATTAAATTTTGCTCTTTTTTAAATATAACGACACATCATTTCATATAATAAAACATAGTCCTCTGTCATGTCTGTCTGTCTGTTCGCGATAAACTCAAAAACTATTGGACGGATTTACATGCGGTTTTCACCAGTAGATAAAGTAGTTTATATAGAAAGTTTAGGTTTGCTTTTTATTATCTGAGCGGGACAACGTCGGCCGCGCCCGCTACTATATGACATAACAGAGATAAATTGCAAAGATTAGAGTGATATCGAGTGTATATACATGAAAGAGTGTAAGTTACCGGGAAGGAGCCAGCGAGGTAGACGTCGTAGGTGGGTGCACCCAACATAGCGGGCAACCGCTCTAGCCGGCGCTCGGTGCCCGGCGTGAACACGCTCTCGCCGCTCTCCCCGAACCCGCCGCCGCCACTGACGCTCTCAGACGTCACTCTATTGCCACCGTTCTGTGTAACAAATACCCTCATGTTTTTTTATATCATAAGAGGGAAAAGAACAGACGGGTCACCTGATGTTAAGTGATTACCGCCATCCATAGACACCTGCAACACCAGTGGAGTCGCAAGTGCGCAGCCCCTGTGAAAAGGGTAAGGGGGAGAGAAGTAGGAAGGGACAAAGGGAGGAGACGTGGGCCTCCGGCGCTCTCACTGACCGAATGAAACGCAACAATGCAAGCACTGTTAATTCACGTCGGTTTTCTGTCAGAGGGTGGTACTACCCCGGGCGTGCTGACCCATTCATGCTGAAACCAGCTTCAGTGTGGCTCCTACCACCACCTACAAAGTATATATTTTATAGTCCGGTGAAACTGATAAAGCCTTGCTAGGTCAATAGCGTAGTCAGTTCGAAAAAAAAAACCCTATATTGATTTATATGCGGGATCTTAGGTGGGAAATCTATAACGCGCACACTCACACTGATCTCAGAAGTTAAAACATATAGTCGCAAGCTTCACATTCACTTAGCTTGAGCTGAGGTAATGCAAAGTCATCAAATTCAACGACTTACGAAATACTTGGCTATTATTTATGCGCTAAAAAGTATTGCAAAATAATAATGTAGTGATAGTATTTGTGTTTTTTTGAATATTTTTATTACTTGATTTTCATTGGCTAGATCCTCCATTGCGAACATGACAAGGTTTCTGTTGCTTACTTCAATCTCGGTAGACTTATTTATTTCTTTTTTTTAAATATTCTTTGAACATATATGGCTCAACTTATTTTTAAAATAAAAGACATTCCACAGACTCTACGCAGTATTGAAAGAAAGCTTAGCGTAATTAGACTATAAATTCGAAACCTAAGATTGTTCTGAGTAACTTAGCGAAGTTTAAGCTGAGGTAAGAAATGATAAAGTTGGGTACACTCTATACATTTCGCCGTTAGTATCTCATGCAAGTGGATTTTATATTTTCTTCATAATCTTATATCACTTGACCCTATATTTTGTTTTTTTTTTTTCGAAATGTCTACGCTATTGACCCAGCAAGGTTTTAACAGCTTCACCGGACTACTAAGGCGAGCGCTTAAGGCACTCAGCTGATTTTATTTTGGCAACCGGTTCAAGGGTGCACGGCACACCTTGGCTTGGCTGTTGCCTGTTGCATGCAAAATCGCGACCTATCAGCTAACCTAGCTAACTATTCATATGTGTATGAGTTGTTGAAACGTATATGTGTACCAAGCATACACGCCTCAACAACTCCTCCATATATTTATTATCGGAAAATTGAGAGTTTTTCAGTTCGATAAGGGAAAAAAGTAAACCCTTCCACTTTCATGTGTAAGCGTGTAGGCGTGCACGTGTGAGGGGTGATCGTGTAGTGTTGTAGCAGTGATGTATATTTGTGTGTCACCGTATCGCGCAAGCAACGCACTCAAGGGCTCCCTACCGAGGGATCGAACCAAGGCTTGAGCCGCTGCCGTGGGAGGCCTAATCGGGTGCGTATATTTTGTAATATTTACGTAATATACCATTACCGAACGTGCCACAAATACTAATATACAGCATAAATTTGATATTTTTCATCGTTACCCTGAATAAAATCTCAATAGAAAAAAAATGTATTATATTTCAAAATTTTAAATTAATTTCTATATTTTTGTTTAAATATTGAATACTTTAATTTTTCTCATATATTGTTCATGTTAGTTTCACATCTAATACGTTACATTACTAGCAACTTCACTGTATCAATGTCAACCGAATTTAACATATACTGTAACCAGTTTTTTGAAATAAATAAAAAAGAAACACACCAACAGGTGCTTGACGAGAGATTCTCAACTTGAAGGTAGCTGGCGGTGGACTCAGAAAAAGATTTCCACCATTGTATGGTTTCATCAATGTTTTCCTTCGTCGAAAGCTTCGACTTAACCTGTAATGAGGTTAGTTTTAGGCTAAAACGGAAGTTTATAAAATATAAAGAACTATACTTTTTAAATACCTTAGGAATGAATAATGCCAGATTCCGGCCGCAAGCCCTCAGCCTGGCGTTGGAGAAGTGTCGCCCATTCGGTTCCCGCGTCTTTACCTCTTGCACGCGAGCTGTCGCCTGCGCGCTCGCCTCCGTACTCTCCTCTCCATTACGACTTTGCCACTCTGAAAAACAAAACATACATATTTAATCGCTATAAATAACTATGAATATTTTTATACTATATCTATAATATATTACAAAATATTTACATAAGTGAGTCATCAGCAAAGACAAAAAAGAAAACAAACGCCGCAAACTAAAAACACCATTCAAATAAATCGATGAATATGTACAAAATATAAAAATTGAAAGAGCAATGTTGATAAAATAAGCGTCATTTTACGTATCATATTTACCTAAACGCATTGCCCGTTAGCGAAACACGCAAAATCGATGATGATGATTTCGATGAGAATAGAAAAGAAATGACAAATGAGGAAGGTTAGAACTGCATAGTGCAAGTAATGCAATGAAGCAAGAGGTGCATTCACGCACCGGGAGAAGGCGGAGTTAGCAACTCGCGGAGCGATCGAAATGCACGCCGCAATCGGGATGCAACGCCATCGCCCGCACCGTCCGCACGTGGGGACGCCAACCCTTCGAAAACATACCAACACCATATCGAACCCGTGCCTCAACCCTAACATATTACCATTTTAATAGTATACGATATCATTAAAAGCAAATTTCAAATGAAAATACTATTTTTCTGGCGAAGCTTCCAAATGAAAAAGAACTTTGATATTTATGCTGAATTATATCAATTAATCGCGGTTACGTTAACTCGCTCACCTGTATCAGCAGCGAGTTCTGCGACGGCCGCACAAAAGGTTTCAAAATCGATCAAGTCGGCGGCGGGTGGTAGACACCTCTCGGCAAAATCTCTTGGGGCTCTAGTTACGTCCCGCAAGGCATCGACGGCTTTCGAACGCGGCAAACGAGCGTTTCGGCCGCCCGCGGCGTCGTAAGCGCGTTTCAACCGCAGTATGGTGTGACCGAGGGAATGTCGAGGGTGAGTGCGGGCGCCCCGGAGAACAGCGCGCGCACACCTTAGCGCCGCCGGGATGTCCGTAAACGCGGGCAACCCTCGCCGCTCCACCGCCTCTTGTAACGTAGCACGAGCTCGTGAAAGCTCCACATATTCGCTATAAACATTAACTATATTCAATCACTTATTTCCACATAATTTATTTGAGAATCAACATCTTCACATTATTTATTTTTTTAACTGAACCAATAATAGTACGCTATATTTAAACGTGATACGTCAAGGACAAACAAAAAAAAACAATGACATTGGTAAAACAAATTTAACGATATCATAAAAATACTAACAAAAATTTTGTAACAAAGCTAGTGCGGGTAATATTTTCACGCACATGAAATATAGTTTTTTTGAATATCATAAATAAAAGTATCTCAACACTCATGTCTATATTTATTTATATCAAACTATACTCAAACTGTAAAAGAGATCTCACAAAAATCTTATTCGTATACGTTCTAATTTAGTTGTATTATTCCGTACTGGAACGCAACATTCCCAAGTAAATTTAACTCGAGAATTGTTTTCCAAATGTATTAATTCTATTTGACGGTGATCAAATATACGTATGTATACTTTGACCGGATATTACAGTATTACCACTTTACGTAAGTATTTATATAATTACAATTCAAAGCGCCTATTTCAATATATATTTCTATAGATAATAATACAGTTCTTATTAAGTATTCACAACTTTTTAATAAAAAAAGCGTTGGTATTAAGTAACTTACAGATCAGTGATAGTTTCGTTGCTTATCGTCTGATGTCTGGTGTATGGTCGAAGTACCAGTAACAAATCTCGAGGTTTTGCGGCGAGATTCGCCGCTTCAACGCTGGCGGCCACCGCTCGCGTCTCGCTGTCTAATACAAACAGTAACGCGCGTGCAGCATCCTTTGCGCGATGCTCTACTTCTATTAACTCAGTAGACCAATCCTCCACTTGCTGTTGACGACAAATACACATTTATTTATTTATGTGTATCAAATCGAATCGTTATAAATAGTGAAAATGGTTTCCATTAATTTTAGAAGAAATTATATTAAATTTTCATCAAAGGATCGAATAATATTAATTACGCCTTGAATTTCAATTTTCAATGCAAGAGTGATATAAAATACAGTCAACAGAAATATTAAAATGTTTTATAACCTATTAGCTACCTAACACTTGTAACAAAACTTAAAGAAGACGTGCTCATATAAATTTTCAAAATGTTCGGTTTCAAATCACGTTCATTAGATAACCTAGTTCATGCACTATCATTTTTCGCATATTCTCTAAGTTAAATACTAAATCATATATATAGTAAATCAGTACAATTATTGTTATTACTCTTCTGATCTCTATTACTTCAATAATATCAGGTATGAGGTCAAAAAACAATATTATTAATTTAATTAAAACAGAACTAATCATATTTTATTCAATGGATAGCATTAATGCTAAATACTTATAATGTGCAAAGTGTTATTGATGTTAATGTCACCTTTAAATAATGTAACCAACCCGAGATCTAATTAAATAAAAGCTGAATCTATATTTTTTATTGAATAAACGATCAATCAAGAGAATATCATTTAATTTAGTACATTTTTATCTATTAGTATTGTTGACACTAAAACAATTGAAAACGTAATTAACGGGTTTCGAACTTCGATAGATAAAACTCGAATATTCATTTCAGAAATATCGCAGTATTTCTGTTTTGTCCCCATTTATATTCCATACATAAATTTCACTTTAATTATGAGTGTCGAAATATAATTAATCTGATAACATTAAGCTTGAAGCATACATGATGCACTATGTTGTGGTTGTCAGTTTTAACTGACGACAATTAACGCGGCTTTAACTAAATCAAGAAAATTTACCACATATGGATTAATTTTCTTGGCTGTTTTGACATTGCAATTGTTTATAATTATAATTATTAGAAAATTCATATATTTATAGGCACTACATCCAAACAATGACACTTCATCATCTCAATAATTAAATCGATTCGACATTTACAAAAGTTCGTCATTTAGTCAGGAATAGTACAAAAATAAAGTAGAAACGTAATTACATCTCGTCAATTAATACTTAATAAGCAAAATAAACGTATACCTACTTAACTAAAGGATGAAAAATACATACATTATTACAGTAAATAAGCGTATATAATGATAAATTTTCATAACTCACCGGATTGAAGTATGTTATGCCCATTTTCTTGAGCATTGGAATGGCTATGTCTGATCTCCATGTGGTCGGATTGCAGGAACCGCCCAAGAAAACTTCGCACGGCGGCGGCGACGCCTCGCTGCCTGCGCAACGTTATACGTCAACAAGAGTCGAAATAGTTTAAAAAAAATATTTTTTATTTTATCACGTGGATTCCGTTTACATTATATTATCGATATATGAACATAAATCTTTTTTTTTTTTGTCGCTCGACTTGTTTGAAACTAACAACTGTCGAGGTCATAAGTAATCTATTCTTCTTTCTTTTTTTAACTTTATTTTTGGCAGTCAATCTTTCCAATTATTACTGCCATTGTCACGTAGTCCCTAATCTATACTATTATTATAAAGAGGTAAAGTTTGTGACGTTGTAGGGGGTATCTCAGGAACTACTGGTCCGATTTGAAACATTCTTTTAGTGTTATATAGTGCATGTTATCTTTAGCCCAAAATAGCTATTCTACGCGGACGAAGTCGCGGGCAGAGGCTAGTAACAAATAGTTCACGATAGTGAATTTCTGATAATTACTTGATATAACGCGAAGTGATACCTACGCATTTGTATCAGTCGTGGAATGAGAGAAAACAACTTTCTATTAACACTATTGAACTAAGTTACTTAAGCGGCAATGAGATTAATTATTTCTATAAGTATATTTTTACTCTATAATTTTGTGCTCAATTAATCTATACTAATATTATAAAGAGGTAAAGTTTGTGACCTTGTAAGGGATAATCTCAGAAACTGCTGGTCCGATTTAAAAAATTCTTTCAGATTTATATAGCTTATCGAGGAAGATTATAGGCTATACGCTACCATCACGCTAAAACCAATAGGAGTGGAGCACCAGTAATGAATGTTTCATTATTGTGTTTTTTCTTCTTGAGAGCTTCCTCTGCATGTTGGCCTAATAATTTAGCCGAACGAAGTCGCGGGCAGAGTCTAGTAATATATAAGGAGAAATCAAATACCTAGATATAATGGGTTTAAATAAATATTTGATTATTACCGACATGACGACATTGCGTTTTTTGTTGCTATATAAAAGAGCTAAGCCCGTTTGGAAAAAATATTACGTAACGCTCCTGCCTACGCACTGATTGGAACCAACAAAACTAAGTATTATAATGCAGAATTACAACTATACATAATATACACGAAATGTAATCGTTGCTCTATACAAGCTCTACTTATCACGTGGTCAAGAGCGAAGGCCCACGCTATACATTAAATACACAATGTAGTCATTGAAACATAATTTTATTGTCTAATGTTTATAAATGAAACTTGGCTGAATCTTGATCTACGTAAGTAGAGTACTTTGAGTCGTGTATACAGCGCAATTTCATAACTAAGCGTACACAAATTCATCTCATGAACATTTGTTGCCTATACAGAACTGTTTGACCCTATTTCCAAGACAGGCCCAAGGCACGCAAAAGAAGTACTGTTAATTGTTAACAATTGTACAGAGCGATTAGACACGCAACACAATCAATGATATTGAAGCAACTACAGATACTTTTTTATAATAAATATAATATTGCTTCATCAAAATATAATAAACTTAGACATGAATAAAATTTAAGTATTCATACAAATTCTTCAAAAAAAAATTGAAAATAGTATCATACAATTTCCGATAAAATTATATGTGAATTAATAACGGTTTACTTATAAAATAGTAATTAATCCTTAGACGCATTATTAGAGAGCAATAAAAATGACGAGAGTTATAATACGCCTTCAAATGGAAAGAACTACAGTAAGCCGCGTGTCAAACTGTCAGCGCCCATACGTTCACTCAACCGCGGCCGCACTCATAGGTAGAATGATTGATGGGAATCGAGTGCGTAGGTTGCAAAATATAGCCCAATAGACGTATTCCTCACACACCCACTTGTAGATTATCATTGCATTTAAATGGTTAAAAACTCGATTTACTTAATGAATGAAAAATATATAATTGCCCACTAATCAATAATGCTATATACCTAAGCTAAACTATTAAAAATATATAAATGCGAAAATGTAGTAAAAAATTTAATTTTACTACATTTTCGCATTTATATATTTTTAATAGTTAAATTAAAAACTTATTTGAATAATTATTTACATAATCTATAGAGATATAATAACATTTGAAAATTAATAAAAAAATGTCCCTTTACTGAATAAGCGAAAAATGTATAAACCTCATTATTGCAATTCATTCATATCCGCATAGAATTTATAAACGTGGCCAACCAACACATCAATCCAATTCCGTAGGTAACCTTGTTCAGTGCCAAAACTAAAACGTAAACATAAGCTGGTCAACAAACGCACTGAATATCCTCTAACGCGAGCCGCATACTGCTCTGAATCAGTCTCAATAGAGAAAATCCTCAATATCACTTCATTGTGAATTTTCACACTTGATAAGACTTCATTAAAAAACACACACACACATTCACGTCACCCAATAAGACACCAGATTCAATATATCACGAGTATAGTATTTAAATTGACCGTGAAAATTATAACAGGATACCAGTGTGTGGGAAATTAATGAAGGGATAGTAATAGTTATTTTAATAACGCACAAGGCACTATCATGGTCGTCGGCGGCATGTCTGCAGAGGTATCGTGCACCAGTGGCCGCGGTACACGCTGTCCACACGCGAACGGTCGCCGGCCAACTGGCGTTCGCGGCACTCAACTCTACGCCCAAGTACTATAGCCAATTCCGCATTTTAAAATATTCCGTTATTTCTATAGCACTACAAAGACATGACATAAAGTGTTATGGTAATATAAAATGTTCACAATACGTCTCAGAATCAGTATCTATTGGATTGTGCTCACAGAACAAGATTTTTACGACGAAACTCGGTAACTCAAGTAACAAATCACAATATGATACACCATCCGGTACATGTGCACGGCCTGATAAGCAGTATATAAAACAACAAACACCAACCCGGGAAATACAAGTAAAATAGCACGACCTTCACGAGATTCAACTCGTTTGAATGTTTAGAGCGATGAAATTATACAATAATGCAAATATAAAATAAATCTGTTATGTATATTATAGTTTATTGTACACAAATAGGTCATAACTACGTTATTTTAGACTTGGACTGATCGTATCTAGTCTTCCGGGAGATAAGGAAGTTGATTTGAAACATTTGTTTACGTTATGCCTGTAGTTGTATTATATGTTGTCATCTGTGCAATAGTTTTGCGTAGTACGACTCATAGTGGGTGCTGCGTCGTAGAACCCACAAACTGATAGTTCATCACGGCTGAAGTGATACTTCCGTGCTTACTCCATTTATAGTGCAAGCGGAAGAGCCTGTAAGGCTGCCGCACGATATAAACTTAGTCATTTTTATAATTGTATTTCTCTCTTCTGACTGTTTTTAATCACATGATCTTACGTTTGCGTTGAACACGTCACTTCTATGCTTTTTAAATATATATAAAATACAGCCAACCATTTTTTTAACACAACTCGATTATATCTATTTTTTCATAATTCTATACAAAATTAGTTTAATATTAATATAGTATATCGTTATCATAAGTAGTTCTAGCCATTGTACATAGCAAGGAGTACATATGTAATTGTTATGTCTAATATTATACGTTAGTCAGATATGCGCAGCGAGATTGACGCAAATCGGACGCATCATGGCCGCTTGGTGCAAATACGAGTAATATATGGCGACGGGATGATCAAATGAATCGATTATTACAACAACGTAATAAGTTACGATCTTTGATCTATAAATGTATGACGATATCAAGATAAGGGGAAAGTGATAAAGTTTCATACGATAACCTGCCAGAGGATCGATATGTTCAGCGCCCTTCAACATATTGAATACCCTTGTACTCATTTCATGTAACTTTATTATAGAACGTATTTGTAGAGGTATATACGAGCATGTACGCGTACTTAGTAATTAATCAGAAATAACACACTAAATATCCTTAAAATTTCCTGAATAAAAATTATCTATACTAATATTATAAAGAGGTAAAGTTTGTGACGTTGTGAAGTTTTAGGGTGTAATCTCAGGAACTACTGGTCCGATTTGAAAAATTCTTTAAATGTTGTATAGCTAATTTATCAAGGATGGTTATAGGCTATATATCGTCACGCTAAGACCAATAGGAGCGGAGCACCAATGAAGAATGTTTCAAAATCGGGGATTTTTTCCTCTTGAGAGCTCCCGCTGCATGTTAGTGTGAGCCCAAAGTATCTATTTCACGCGAACGAAGTCGCGGGCAGAGGCTAGTCCTATATATAATACTATTGTTATAAAAGAAGTACACCATGTTTATGGACGACATTCTTTAGATGTGTTCTCCCCAAATAAAGTACATTTCATTGTAATCAAGTTTTATATTATAGTTAAGGCGTAATTCGCTAGTACAATAAACAATATTTTCTGTGACGCTATTATTCAATAGCCATTAAGTTGATATATCTGAAAACAAATACAAAGAGCGTTGGTTCAAAGTTTAATTGATCGTTTAGTGTAAGGTGACTGCATCACAGATGGACATGCGTATTTCATTTATAGATTCTTTTAAACGTTACGTTTCTCGAAACAACACAGTGAACATAGGTCAGGCACTTATGACCTCATCGCAAAGTGAAGCTCATTGTGATCGACTTAAACAAATGAGCCGAAAGATAATTTAGAGCTGTACTCGAGTTATATTTGGAAAAAAAAATGAAAACAAAGTAAATTAATTTCTATACATAAGATGTAACGTATAGATTATATTTTATAATTATTTTTGTTACCAAGGCAAAGGAAAGTAAAAAAAATGAATCCATTATATTACTTTTACTTTCAAAGACTCGTTTACTCAAAATAGGTTTCAATACATTAAAAACACATTGAAGAGATTAAAATCCTATGCTTTGTTTCTATTTTTATAAGAACAATGAACATTTCTGCAGGTATATTGATTGAATCCAAAATTACATACATGATGAGTTTAATTATTCGAAATATCGTAGCGACCTAGTGTACAGGGACTTCCGACCGTGTATTTATGGATTAGTACCGTGTGGAAAGTTTAGTCACCATCGGGTTGCCTGCAATTCACTTTACTGTCTCGGAACGACAAATTTTAATATATAAATTTAATTTGTATTATATAGTCTGTGTTTTTTCTTCGAATTAACTATGCTATTGACTTAGCAAGGTCTTAACAGCATCACCGGATTACTAAAGCGAGCGCTTAAGGCACTCACCCGATTTTATTTGACAACTAGCTCAAGAGTGCACGGAACACCTATCTGAGCTAACCTAAGCTAACTATTCATACCTATATGAGTTGTTGAAACATTCATGTATAGGAGCGTACTCAAAGGCTCCACGCCGAGGGAACTGTCCTAGACTTGAGCCGCTGCTGAGGGGTCTAGTGTGGTGTGCGGGAGCGAAATTTACCCCCAGAATATAGTCTCAGTATTGTACTATAGTTATGTAACTGGTTGCAGCGACTCACTTCTCCTAAAAATAGTTTTGATTTTTCATTGGACTGACTCATTTTTAATGGTCATTTTGTTATTACTACTTAGACCCTTTTACGGATTTCATATTAATTCTGGTAAATTTTATAGTAAAAGTTTCGTCAATACTGGTTCAATCATTTATAATTTTAATTTGTTCAGACAATATATACACTTCGATTTTATGTACTAACTAGCTTCTACCCGCGACTTCGTTCTGCGGGGAATAGTTACTTTTGGGCTAACACTTAAACGCAGCTGAAGCTGTCAAAAGGAAAAAATACCCCATTTTAAAACATTATTCACTAGTACTCCACGCCTATTCATCGTAGCGTGATGATAGATCGACTACAGCCTTCATTGAAAAAATTTTTCAAATCGGACCAGTAGTTTCTGAGATTACCACCTACAAACTCTACTTCTTTATAATATTAATATACGAATAGAAAATCCATTTTTAAGGAAAAATATCTTACCGTTGACATGCTTACATAGAGTGTCCTTATCACGTATATCCTTCAACTCCTTGTCTACATTCCAGAGCGGTGACTCAGGTTTATTGGATGTCCTGCAAATGAAAACTGAAATTACAAACAAAATACTGATATAACCATCAAATTTAACACGTTTAATGTCGAATAGAGAGCGTTTTTTATAAAATTACAAGTAATTCCATGTTGAAGGGTAAAATTAGAAGTTGTCATTGTAGTGATTCAGTGCATGACAAAATGTCTTATTGTTTGGCATTCAAGGGTCAACGCACGCGTCACCGACTGCCGGCAGTCCTCGGTTCAAGACCGGGTAAGTCGCAACTGATCATTTTTAACGTCATCGTTAAAATTAAACCGATCCATGTTACACTTGGACGTTACGGACATACCACTACATATTATAAAACGAAGTCATCTGCCACGTCGGTCAGTTTTTTTTAATATTATAGGTGGAAAACGAACAGGCGGGCGGGTCACTCGATGGTAAGTGATCACCGCCGTCCATACACACTAGAACACCAGGGAAATCGCAAGTGCGTTGCCTGCCTGTGTTTTGGGGAGGGAAAGGGGAGGCGGGTTTCTCTGGCTCTCTCACTTACCAAACAAAACGCAACAATGCTAGCTCATAAACTTCACGTCGGTTTATATGAGAGAGAGGTACTACCCCTGACGAGCCGACTCATTCACGCTGAATCCAGTAATAGCTTCAACGTGGCTCTACCACCTAGCCTAGTCTGTCTGTTTGCGATTAAATTAAAAACAACTGAACTGACTTTCATGCGGTTTTCATCAGTAGATAAAGTGACTCAGGAGAAAAGGTTAGGTATAAAATTTGACAAGGTTTCTTTTATTATCAGGGCGGGACAACATCCGCCGGGCATGCTAGTCTAATTAAAAATACCTCTTATATAGTTCTAAACATATATACACTCCTTTTTGATATAGTCAAGATACAGCAATAGTAATCAAGGTACCAAATGGTTTGGTAAATTAAAATAACACAATTCAATCGTTTATTTATAAAAAAACCTGCACCTTACAACTCACGAAGGTGATCGGGTCAATTTTATACGTAAACGAACGTCAATTAAATTAATTGTTGTCAAATTTGACACAGGTTGATATCATCTGCCAGTTTAAAAAGTTGTAATTTTACAGATGAGGACAACGTGAATTTTGACGAACGCTTTAAATGTAAGTGATAACAGTGTTATGAATCACACCAATAAAATCATAGGTTATCCAATTGTTTTATTTAACTACTAGTCTCTGCCCGCGACTTCGTTTGCATAGAATAGTTACTTTGGGCTAACACTAACACGCAGCGGAAGCTCTCAAGACGAAGAAATTTTAAAATTTTTAAACATTCTTCAATCGTGGTCACCTCCTAATGGTTTTAGCGTGATGATATATTTTAGCATATAATCATCCTCGATAAATAAGCTATATAACATTGAAGGAATTTTTCAAATTGGACCAGTAATTTTTAAGATTACCCCCTACAACATCACAAACTTTACCTCTTTATAATATTAGTATAGATTAAACCCGAAGAATACCTAAATATGCAGTAGTCCGCTAAAGCTGTTAAGATCTTGCTAGGTAAATAGCGTTGTCAGTTCGAGAAAAAAAAATGACCTAAACATGTATACTGTGTGTAGTGTGTAATATTTTTATACCTTTAAACAAGCAATTCTTGTATATTTGTATATATTCAGGATCTTGGAAACGGCGTCATCTATTTCCGTGAAACTTAGTATATAGGTAGTTTCGGGGACGATAAATCGATCTAGATAGATTTTATTCATAGCAAACTTTATTATAACTGAGTTTTCAGGCGATGAAAAAATATAGCTAGAATATAAAGGTAAATTTAGCCGGCACTGTCAAAACAAAACTAGCTCAAATGGAAATCAGTTGCTTCGAAAATCCGTGTAACCCCAGTTCGAATCCGAGTGACACAGCAGAAGATATATATATTTTTTAAATTTTTTATTTTTGGTAAAAAAAAGTTAATTTTATAAAGCAAACCTAACAGTTTATTTTAATTCATAAATGTTTTTTAAAGAACCGAGCTAGGCTCGCTCGCCTAGGTACTATTAATAATTACTTTAACATTGTGTCACCTACGAAATTCTATTACTTTGGCTATTCAATAATTGGAAAATGTATTATTATTCCAATAAAATTGTATTGTTGTAGTAAAATTCAGTGAACCTTATTACGATTTCATTTAAAAATGTATGGTGTCAGGCTGTAATAAGTAAAAAAGGATTAAAAATGTCATTAATGTGATTCATCATAGGTTCAACTCATGTTATTGGGTATGTATTGTATGTTAAGAAATGAGTAATGTTATATAGAATTATAAATGATCGTACTTACTGTCTTGTTTGTCTCGAGCACCTACGTAATTCTGCGGCGAAGACGCAAAACTCACCAAATGTGAGGATTAGTGATTTCCTTCGCGCACACTCCCGTGCACATACCAGCATTTCGAACACTGTAACAATAATAACAACATAATTATATCGTCTATTGAGTTACAAAAACGACCACACTCCTAACAAGGTAGGTGGTCGTCGAAGTCGCGACCGGCCAACTTGTACCGAAGTGGGTCTCAAACCAAATTTAGACTTCACGGACAAACAACGATGGCGGAACAAGACTTTGGTATAAATTAATAAAATACTTCCTAATATAATATCCTCTGTTAAAAATACCATATTTTAAATACTAGCACTCTTTGATATATGCCGCCAAATAAACCGCGCCTGCACCGAGTTAAATTTTTGTATTTTGTATTTAATAAAAATGAATATTTATGTAATAAAATAAATAAACAGTTATTACTTTAAGGAACAAATTTGTAATGCTTTATCTTTCCATTATGTCATAACTAATTCCTGTCGTAATCTGTTCTTTTATGCATATAAATTCTATAGAACAATTCCGACGTTTCACATCTGCCATGCGTCCCGTGACAGCACAATTTTTTAAAATTTTATACGTACTAGAATCACGAAAATTATGGTAATAAACATTCAGATAACACATCCTCTAAATCGACAACCCTACGTTGTTTAGACAACGGAACTTTCAATGGGCTAAGGTTTTACTGGGTAATAAACATGATGACTAGTGAACTCATTTGGCGGTATAATTGGTCACCAGTGAGCAATAACGGTGAGATCACGGGTCGGGTGCGAATCGTACACCTGCTCGCAAATTGTGAACCCAATACCGCAACAAAATCTAACAGTACCAAATTATAAATATCTATATATAAATCTTAGATCATGAATTAGCACTAACAAGACAAACTGGACAATAATCTATATAAATTACGATATAATGTAAGAAAGAAGTTCAGAATTAGACCGTTTCCAACGAATATTTGTACTAAATACAGGTGAAGAATATTAATGATGAATATATTAATTAATACCCATTGTGAAAGATATCGAGACCAATACAAAAACAACAGCAAAATATTAATATCAGTACAAGCCAATAGAACGTACGACATTTTTTAGTAGTCCGATGAAGCTGTTAAGACCTTGCTAGGTTAATAGCGTAGTCAGTTCGATAAAAAAAAACGACATTTTATTTGATCCGCTTGTGTAGATTGTAGGTAACTAGTTCAACAGATCATTCATAATTGCCTTAGAAAGAGAAGATATTGTTTGAATACAATGGCGATATAAGCATAGGAACATAGATATATCAGGTCATATGACGTATATATACAAAATAATGACGTAATCGTCTGTCATTAATTTTAATGTTAATGTTTACATATGGATCATTATAAAAAAAGAAGGAAGTAACCTAATGATTTTGCCAGTTTGTCAAATATAGAAAACCTCTTTGTCGTTTGCAGAATTGAAAACGAGGTTATAATCCAAATAAAATGATAGAGATCAAATACAGAAGTAGTCCGGTGAAGCTGTTAAGACCTTGCTGGGTTAATAGCGTAGTCAGTTCGAAAAAAAAGGAAAAATACAGCCGTATACAATTAATCTACACTTTAAAATGGGCGTAAGTAGGGAAGGAATTAATTTAATTTCACTTACAAACGAGAGACGACAACGATATATTTATTAGCTTATGACATTCTACTTCATACACATATTATGAAATTCTGACAACAAACACTGAAAAAATTTATTAGAGAATATTTAATGTCCTGAAGTGATTTAGTTTATAACACATTTAATAGTGGAAAACGTCCATTAGAAGAGTTCAACATCCCTACAACATTGTATTTTAACAAAGCTGTTATGATAACCGAGACAATTATCAGCCACCACTTTAAAACTTGGAGCACCTTAACAAAAAGTTAAAAACGATTATTCAAATATATAATAATAGATATTACTATAGAGTATTACTAATAAAACACATGGTAGACATGTGTTAAAACGTATGACTGGTGATTTCATATAGCTTTAAACAATCTCAGTAATTTAACAACTACACAATGCATAATATAACAACAAATAACATAGAGACATATAATTAATGTTAATGGCCGTTAATTAAGTGATTTGCGTGCGTTGATTGCAGTTGCGAGATTTATAGACGCTAAATAAACAAAAGGGTGAAGCTTAACATACCAAGCCCGTAAATTCTTTTACAAGACAGGCTATTAATTGTACAGTATTGTTTCTTCTTCTGTGATAAAATCTCCGCTAATCAGAGTTGTTCAATTGTACGATTACTAACATAGTCAATATATGCACAATGTATCTATTGATTTAGTGATAATGTCATCAAGTAAAATCAACATTTTTATTTATCTTAGTATACACTATAGATACAACATGACCTCCGAATAAAGAAGTTATAACTAACAAAAAGATATTACACGGTTATATTGATAATAGCTTCTGCCCGCGACTTTGTTCGCGTGTAATAGTTACTTTAGGCTAAGGCTAACACGTAGCGGAAACTCGAGGAAGAAAAAAAAAACGATTTTGAAACATTCTTCATTGGTGCTCCGCTCCTGTTGGTCCTAACGTCTTTCTTCAAGAAATGAGCTATCTAACACGAAAATATTTTTTAAAATCAAAAATTCTTTATTTAGTTTAGGCCCTAATAAGGCGCTTATAAACGTCAAAAACTACCACCGGTTCGGAAACAACCCAGCCATCGAGAAGAACCGGCAAGAAACTCGATCGGGTACATTTTTTTTACATACATTTAAATACATCATACAGCTTATAGTGGATGCACAGAGAGGAGTCAATTCCAGACCTACAGTTCCTGAGATTAACGCGTTCAACCTACTAAACAAACAAGCTCTCAAGCATTATAATATTAGTATAGATACAACTCTTCTCTCGTACTTAACTCCAGTCGTCATTCAAATTATAATAACTTTTGATAGAGTGGACCGATTTTAATGAAACAAAAAAAATAATTGCTCCTGAGAATATGCTTTATAATTTTCTTGCTGAGGTTTATTGTGAACTCAGTACTTTAACAGTGATGCGTGCTCATACAAACAAACAGACAGATATGTTTTAAAATGATTGAAATGCATTCTATTACTTATATCTAGACACACGCAACATTTTTTTTACTAAAATCGAAAAATACACGTTAGATTTACATTCTTATTCTATGTATAGATAATAATGATGATATATTAAAAACCTTCCAGTAACTTTGAATAAAATTTATTTTACTATTATAATATCATGACTCATGTTTTCGAAATAATCAACAATAAATAACAACTAATGGGAAGCAATAAGAATAAGTCTTTTACGCTAAATTATCTAACAAAAGTAAGCCGGTACCTTGAATCAGTTATTACGTGATCAGAGACGTTTGATAGTGGGCATTCCTCGAGTACTGATAAAATTAAAAAACGCGACAAATTGCCATTATCTGTGCAATACATCTGTCACAATGCATCATCGATAGAATCATCATGTCCATTAACTGTACAGCTAACAGTAACAATATGCGGAACTATGAGCTTCGAGTAATTTTTATGGCGTGCGACTGGTTGATTCAACACATGAAGTTAGTGACGAAGGAATATTTATTATCAGGCATTCGAACGAAGAATCGTCATCGATATGTCAAGTGATATCAAAGAAATCGGTAGGTATGTAATAATTATGATTAAAATGACATGATAACAGTCATAAAATATACTTGCACAATTTTAAAGTTTATATTTTGTAAAATACAATCGACTAAAGTATAATAATGGTTGGTATATCAAAAGATATTCTTTTCCTACAATTTTATACACCGTGATTGTTTAAAGAGTGACAACCTTCAATCGTGTGATAGTTCATGGCCACATTTAACATATAAAATAAAAATATCAAAACAAATACTAATAAACAAATAAGATAACCTAAGTTAAAATTTGTTCCAAGACTCTCAAAAGTATGGGTACACATTTAAATAAACCTAGGTTGAATGACCGGTGACAAAACCTACGAGCGGCGTCCCGGAGTTTATAACCTATGATACTAAAACATACAATAAACCCTTTTGTTTGTTCAAACTTCGAAAAATTATCCTTTGTTAGTTGGTTGGGCTTACTTTCATTTCATCTTTACTACGCCCGACGGTTATTGAGACTGCTTTAACATAGACGGGTAGGGAATTGTCTATAATTTTTGTTTTTTTTTTAGATGATTAGGTCAAATATTAAGAACGTATATACTTAATTGATTTAGAACGAGTACCAAGTACTGAGTATCCTGTAAAAATATTGCTGACGAGTAACCAGTCATCCAGTATACTTGATACCGTAAATCTAGAAAAGGACAGATAATATACACACTTTTACTCATCAATTTAAATAAACTCAAAAAGTACTGAACGGACTTTCATGTGGTTTCCACCAGTAGATATAATAATTCATAATGATTTTTTTATTATCATAGCTGGTCAACGTCCGCCGCGCCGGCTGTTTATGTATATAGTAATGCTAACATCAGAATATTTCTGGAACCTTCGATTCTTAATAGACCTCAAAACGTAACTCTAAAATAAATTTTGTACATAATATTACTTCTTTCGACAATAATTTACTTTTTTCATTTCCCGAAAAATTTAAATATTCACATATCCATTTTTCGAAATTGCATATGCAATATTGAACTTTATATTATCTAAAATACTATTAACTAAAGTAAAAAGATAGATGCAATGATATTAAAAAATATATTGTAATATCATTGGATACAGGTAATATGTTTCCTTCCTAACGATATGTTTCATGATTCATACTAATTCGTTAAAGTAAATTAATAAGAATGTCAGCATTTTTTCCCCTAAGTGACATTAGTATTTAAGCTTACTTGATTCGCAGAACAAATCGACACGCCCCAACAAGATGAATACGAAGAGAAAGTTAAAAACAAAAAAAAAACATTAAATATGTTTCGCCTTCTGCACTTAATCATAGAAATCGAATTACTAAATTTAGAAATATATTTAGACATATATTAGATATTATTTCGTACATTATTTTGATAATTATAAAATACTAGCCCCTGCCCGCGACTCCGACCACGTAGTTAGTTACTTTGGGCTAACGCTAAAACGCAGCCGAAGTTTCCAAGAGGAAAAAAAAACATTTTGAAACATTTTACATCGGTGCTTCACTGCTATTGATCTTAGCGTGATGATATATAGCGTATAACCTTCCTCGATAAATGAGCTATATAACGCTGAAAGAATTTTTCTAGTAGTTCTTGAGATTACCCGCTACAACTTCACAAACTTTACCTCTTTATAATATTAGTATAGATAATAAATAAAATAATCATTGTAACTTTGTTAATTACCATAGTAATTTAAAATGTGGGTCTAGAGTATCAATTACCTTTAAAATTTTATTTCTCTTTCTGTTTCAATTTCCCAGTTTTCGTATTACTATGTTAAATCTTTAAATAAGTAAAATAGTTTAATATTTAGTTTTATTACAATTTAATTTGTCGTTGGAGCTTGCCGTGGTTGTGTCTAAACATGACTGCATTTATTATGAATCACAGTAGTCCTACTCTTAATATATTTACTAATGTATTGTCATCCTGACGACCCTAAACTAATTAAATAAATAGATAGCTTATTTTAATGAAGAGATCGTATGATTATTCTTTGCAGTACCAAACCTAAATTACCTAATGGAAAAGAAAGTGACCGGCTTCAATTAACTTCTCTAATGGTAGTATTTGAAAGCTTCATATACATAGATCATCTGAGCGTTCAAATTAGCTTTAATATAATTTTACTTTCTAAATCTTGTATAAAAACAGTACGATTTAATTGAATATCAGTATTATAGATGCTAAGAGGTTATTCGAGTAGTAAATATTTAGGATTTATTACTTTATTACCTTGATACTTCACTTGTGTAGGAAGTTGAAATTGTATTCTAGCAGATATTCGTTATTTTATCTTATAATAAAACAAAAAAAGAGCTCGAGTAATATTGAACTATAACAATTATATCCGTCCGCATACAAAACTGCGATAATTTTATCTTTTCTGTATTGTATAACTATATCCACTTGACTCTGTTTTTGTAAAGAACTTCGTAACTTATTTGTGAAATTTACGTAAACTTTTTCATATTTTATTTCACTTGGAATTAAATAATTTATTGCGTTATTATTATTAATTGTAACAAGTACTAACATTCACAACATAACAGAAGACAAACTATATATTTAATAAATTGTAATTATTATAAAACCATCCGAGTCCGTTACTAGTGAGAAAGCATGTCTCTAGCTCAGCGTGAGCTGTAGACATAAAAGCATCGTACTGTTGCACATATTATCTATTATAAATGACACTTACCCTGAGTCTTAGTGGGATATAATTCGATGTCGTTGAAGAGACTCTGTACACGGTCGGCGGACGCCGGTTGGTCCGACGGTCCGACTCGACACTCCCAAGCGTTTGCCACCTCCCTACAACAATAAAATTCATTACACTCTGTTACACTTATAATTCATTACACTTATAATATTAACAACGTAACTTCGCGTTGTATATGCACATACAGTATAGGAACGTGCACGAAGTTTTTATGCTTATCATTTGAAATCAAAGCGAACGCACATGATAAACACGTAGATATGTCTTATTAAAACAGGAAACCGCAGGAAGCGCGAGAAATATGATACCTCCGCCATTGCTCGTCTGTGATTGTTAACTGAGAGACGATGATAAGACAGCTCTTTAAATACACTTCACGATTTGTACATTACGTGTCAGCAGGGTCGGATTTGGAGGTCGAGAGGTTCCGGGCAACGAAGAAGTAGACGCTTTAGTTAATTATAAAATTAATTATAAGTATGCTGTGAGATGTTTAAAGAAATACTATTTGAACGTGAGTTTTATTTTCTCATAATAAAAATCAAACATTCATATTTTGGAGGTTCCTCTCATACGTGCGTTAAGGAGTTGAATCCCTTCTTAGCTTCCATTAAATTCAGCTCTGCATGTAATCTACGTTACTATTATAAAGAGATAATAAGTATATAAATGACAATATCTAAAACTACTGATCCGCTGCTAAAACTTATTTCAATGGTAGAGTATAGAAGGGCTGACGGATATATGCTATGATTTATCACTAAATATTAGAAAGCAAATTCCCTCCCTCTGTCTGTCTATTCGAGATAAACCCAAAAACTGGATGGATTTTCAGAAAAAGTGATTCACGAGGACGGTTACTACTATTACGGTTACGGTTATACTAGTGGGCGCCCAGTGGTCGACATTCGACCATAGTTTATTGATATTTTTTATTTTTTGAACTTAATTTGGTTTCTCTTGTCAAAGGGTATACTCGTATATACTGCTATAATCAAAGGACCAATCGATTTCTAAGCGCATATAAGGCATGCAACTTCATTCATGTTAAAATTATTATACCATTGTAAAATTAACCTGCAATTGCCTAGTTAAATTTAAAAAACATATAAAGTATGGAACGTAAGTCGTGTTATAAGTATTATAATAATAGTTACATGTTATAATATCATTGTTGTATGTAGGATGAAAAAGGGAATTGGAACGTAAAAGTAAAAAAATATATACAGTCGAGCATAGCGACCTCCTTCGCAACCTTTTTTGAAGTTCGTTATTAACGGCTGTCAAAATATCTTTTTTATTTACATGTGTGTATATGTTGTGTAAAATTCAAGCAGTAGTATGAGTACTGCATACTTTAGTTAATTTTATGTACTTCTAATGCATTTTATATAAATTAAACAGCTTTTTGCACTTCTCCGCCATATATACTTTAACTATACCAAATTTCAAGTTCACCCGTTTATGCAGTCCGTTTAAAAAGGGGTACAAAGTTTTTGCTTCTCGTATTCATATTTAATTTGTTAAGATTTTTTGTAAATGACTTGGAATAAACGATAATTGTAGGAAGTATCGGAAACTGTCAAGCCGCCTGGGAGCTTTCATCAAAAACGCTGCCTAATCCTTTTGAGATATAACAATACAATAGCAACACGCAGACGAAGTCGCGGGAATCAGCTAATTGGTAATAAATTATACGTTGTGATTAACCCGTGCGAAATCATAGGCGGTTACTAATCATCAGAGTTTCAGTTTATCGGGACGCCTAGTGTCTACACCGCATTACTTCTGTATAATTCCCAGGTATGGTCTAATTTTGATAATATGCTTTTTTGAAAGTTATTTTAAAGGGTCGCAACTCAAAAATGTTTATTAACTGTACGAAATATATAAATTAGAAAAATATTATAATAACTATCGTTAGATATGGGGTTCGATAACAAAAAAATTGCTTTGTGTTCCGTTATCTTTAAAGTTTAGGAACCTCTGACATAGATTATGTTTAGTGATCGATACGCCGCGCCGTTTGAACCGCAATACACGCAACCACAGGCAATGTTAAAGAAATAAAAAGAAAAGAGTTATAAGTCTCACTGTTCTGTAATTTCCGAATGCAAGCTAGACAATGCTCCAGTGTACTCAATACAGTGTCCCTACCACTTTTCGTCATACAAAAAGTTTGCCAATCAAAATTTCAGTTCTCTCCCATAAAAAGTTTCACTTAAACAACATGAATATAATAGTGATGAATTTTATAATACATTTTTATTTCTGCAGCTTTATAAGAACATTCAGTTTCAAATATTTTAGATTCAATTACGCGAAATATTTTTATAATGGATGCAAACAAAAAAAAAGCACATTTTATACGTCGTGCAAGGTTTTTCTTATTCAATTAACTAGATTATGTGCCGATTCTAATTTAGTACAACTTAATTTGCACTACCTTGAAGTTCTTGAAACTGTATACACTTGTTATAATTATAGTTCCAATTACAATATATCATTTTTTTTTTTCGAAATGACTACGCTATTGACCCAGCAAGGTCTTAACAGCTTCACCGGACTACTAAGGCGAGCGCTTAAGGCACTCAGCCGATTTTATTTTGGCAACCAGCTCAAGGGTGCACGGCACACCTCGGCTTGGCTGTTGCCTGTTGCATGCAAAATCGCGACCTATCTTAGCTAACCTAGCTAACTATTCATATATGTATGAGTTGTTGAAACGTACATGTGTACCAAGCATACACGCCTCAACAACTCCTCCATATATTTATTATCGGAAAATTGAGAGTATTTCAGTTCGATAAGGGAAAAAAGTAAACCCTTCCACTTTCATGTGTAAGCGTGTAGGCGTGCACGTGTTTGGGGGTGATCGTGTAGTGTTGTAGCGGTTATGTATATTTGTGTGTCACCGTATCGCGCAAGCAACGCACTCAAGGGCTCCCTACCGAGGGATCGAACCTAGGCTTGAGCCGCTGCCGTGGGAGGCCTAATTGGATGCAAGCACAATATATCATATTAACCAGAATTATATCAGTAAATAAAAATTATATACAAATCAAGCAAAATTGAGGAGGTCCTTTTTTATTGTATAGACAATAAGGAAACTACACACTTTTGCCAGCGGGGGGCTTCAGATTTAACGTATTTATATATTTCCTGCGTGTTATAAATATAATTTACATATATTATACACACAAGTCATTCGACGGTAATTCTTTAAGCGATAGTGCAAAACGTTTCAACATCCGTTGACCAGTTAGAAGAAGAAACGGAACACAGATTTGAAAAGTAAAGTAGTTGTATATTGTTTTTCATATAAGTATGTATAAGTATAATGTAAAACACATAATGTAAGATAAACAAAATCTTAATTAAGAACTGGATGTTTAATTTGAACTTTCTTAAATACTTATATCAAATACGAAAAATTGAATACAAGCTTCTTTACTTTAAATTACGCTAATACACACAACTAGCCCCTGCCCGCGACTTTGTCCGCGTAGTAATAGTTACTATGGGCTAACTAACACTTACACGCAGCGGAGGCTCTCAAAAGGAACAAAAATCCTCGATTTTGAAACATTTTTCGTCGGTGCTCCACATGAAAAATTGAATACAAGCTTCTTTACTTTAAATTACGCTAATACACACAACTAGCCTCTGCCCGCGACGTCGTCCGCGTAGTAATAGTTACTATCGGCTAACGCTTACACGCAGCGGAGGCTCTCAAAAGGAACAAAAATCCTCGATTTTGAAACATTTTTCGTCGGTGCTCTACTCCTATTGTTAGCTTGATGATATATAGCCTATAACCATTCTCGATAAATGACCTATATAACACTGAAAGAACGTTTCAAATTGGACCAGTAGTTCCTGAGATTACCCCCTACAACGTCACAAACTCACGTCACATATCAAAATAACAGCTTTTTAGTAAGTGAATATGAAAACGTATATAATACCTTTAATCATAAAAATATTCTATCTATTTATTCCGACTAATCTCCGAAACGAATGAACCGATTTCGAGAGAAATTTTACTAGCAGATATCATAAGAGGTAAGCTAGGACTTTATTTTAGAAAATAAACTCAAGTCCCACGCAAATAGAAAAGATTAGAAAGATACCCAGCTTAGTACGATGGATTCTATTCATTTCTGATGCTTATAGAGCATAAATAAATGAGAATAGTCAAAGAGAGTTGATTACTTAATTCAATTTCCTGCTTTTCAATTAATTATAACGTACCTACCCATGATAATAATCTACTCTACAATAAAACAGCAAGACACAACGGCCCTGAAACTTTCTATATACGGTCTTATACAGCTATAACAGAGTAGGTGTAGTTACCGCGTGGTCGTGTTTATTAACCGATTTTCCTTTTGTAGAGTTAGCCTCTAACACGTTTATTGCCTAACTGATTAACTTTAAATAATTTAAGTACCCACTAAATTATAATTATTGAAAACTAGTTAACACGTGCGACTTCGCCTTCATTGATTCACACAATACTTCACAATATATTTTATGTACAGAGGAAAAAAGATGAAGCACACGTCCACACCGCTTGCCCCACACCCTCAAACACATATCGCAAAACAGGTAGTGCTTACAAAAATCGGAGGTTCTTAACTTAATATAAAATAAAGATATAGTGATATCTTTTTTAGAGAAGGACTAGTATCTACGAAGTAACACAAAAATAAAATTGTTTTTGCATGATACGCGTACGACAGATCTGTGATTTTACTCTCTTGTACACTCTATTGTAAGCCAATCAATGGTATATTCACGAAGGAACTTAATTTGTTCGATGTTACTGAAAATTAAGAATGTACGTTCGTGTGTTATGAATTCCTGCATCGTCATCCGATTGAGTGGAAACTTTTTACAGTTGTCGTTGGTGCTTTCATGAAGGTAAACTTTTTTTTTTTTTTTTTTTTTTTTCGAAATGTCTACGCTATTGACCCAGCAAGGTCTTAACAGCTTCACCGGACTACTTGAAGGTAAACGACACAGTACCAACAACGTACAATAGTTGGCGACTTGTTTCAATATCTTATGTATTTTTCGATGTCTTGGATATAGTTTTTAGAACTCCATTAAGGTAAAGTAAAATAATAGCCGAAAATTAATTAACGGTTATTTAATTAATCAAATAACATATAAACACGTTGATTTAAATTTCTTTGTTTTGGCAAGGCGTGACGCATCATCTACCAGCGTCTTGTTTTAAAAATACGCCTTTTTTACTTTTTAATATTTCTAACGCTTTTACCGGATATACTTTTGTGCTTAGTTTTATTTCAAGTCTGCAACATGTAGTTACTACAGAGGTTTATTAAAATAATTATATGTTATAAACATGAGCAAAGTCGTGGGTGAAATGTAGTTTAAAATTAAAAGGCTGAAAAACATAACTTTTGGCTCTGTTGATAGTGTGTTCAGATACCGTGTCAATCCACGTAGATTCGAATCCTTAAGACTGAGTCGGAATTTTCGGAGAAAGAAAGCGTCCATAATGAATCCATATCAATACATGATGAAACCATAGCATAGGGCATTTTCTAAATCTGTCGCCAAGAAACTGTCGTTGTTTTACGGCAGCTCAATGATATTACTACTTATCATTGGCGACAGCTGCACTTAAGAGCCAGTTCCTTTTAATCTTCTTAATATCTTAGACCACATCGTCATTTAACATCGGATGAGGTTACAAAAAAAAAAGTTAAAAAAGATACCATAGGAAATCGTAGTCGAGTCTAGTAAGCGAACTCGTAATTTGTTCATAAACATCGGTAAACATGGATACTTATCTATATAACACCTATTCTAATAATGTAAAGAGAGCATGAGTTTGTTTATATGAAGGTGTATTCTCAGCAGCTACTGAACCGACATTTTTTCAACATTGCAAGTTTCAATGAATACAGGTCATGGGTTAATGTTTTAATCCAGCGTACAGAACGGGTCTGGTTGAGTCATTTATTCGCTGTATCATAAGTCTTAATAAGGTACAATGCAGTGATCAGATTTTATGGTTATATTGTTAGTTATCTTGCTCTAACCGTTTAAAGAGATATACAGTTTCCAAATATTTGGTTCAAAACTTTAATCGTACATTCCATATATAATACATAAGTAGCTCTGAAGCGTCTTATGATTACTATATATCAGGTAATGTAACCGTGTTATGGTGCTACAGTTTGAGTAAAGAGCTACGGTGTTATTAAAAAAAGTTAGATACGTATTAAATACTTGCTTTAAAAAGGTTTCGTACTAAATGCACCGCACTCACTCGAGGCAAATTCGCGTTATCTTTTTCGCAAGTCTAACTTTTTTTTTAACGTGGAGAGAAAATCCTCATGGACTGTCAGAGCTCCCGGGGAGGAGAACCCGACTTGAGCTGTCCATCCCTACGTGCGAGTCACGCAGGGATGGGCCCGAAAACGGCGACTCGAACCGGCTAAAACTCCAAGACAACCTACGCCGTACTATGGGAGTGTCTCGGGGTCGCGTGAGCAAGCTCCGCGACACCCCCGGTGGCAGACGTTTCCCACGCCACACCCGGCTGAGACAGCCCGTCGATCCCGTGCAATGGGAGTCCAGGCCCTCCAACCCTTTCCCCCTGGGTTCGGTCGCCAGCGGAGAGGCCAAGCCGCTCCGCCATCACCCCGCGATGATTTTTTACCGAGGTTTACTCCTCTTCCTCCGCCTTAACCACCCTGAGATCCCCGCCAGCCTTCACTAACCTACGCATCCCGCCCCCCAGTCCCACGATCCTATGTTCCACCCAATGTTCCACCTTCCGATTAACATTTTGAGCACATAGCGTTCTTCCTCTCATGCTTCCGATAAAAAATATATGGAGGGGTTGTTGAGGCGTGTATGCTTGGTACACATATGCGTCTCAACAACTAAAACATATATTAATAACTAGGTTAGCTAAAGTCGCGAGTTTGCATGTAACAGGCAACAGACAAGCCGAGGTGTGCCGTGCACCCTTGAGCTAGTTGCCCAAATAAAATCGACTGAGTGCCTTTAGCACTCGCCTTAGTAGTTCGGTGAAGCTGTTAAGACCTTGCTAGGTCAATAGGGTAGTCAGTTCGAAAAAAAAAATCTCCCTCTCATGCCGTGCACACTCCAAAAGTGTGTTGTGTCGTGTCCAAAATCTCGTCGCAATAATGACATTGTGGCGTTGGTTCCTTTCCAGCGATCTGGTGCAGATATTTACCGAAACATCCATGTCCGGTTGCGGTGACGCAAGTCTAACCTAACCTAATCAAAGCGTGACAAAAGAGCAAGATGGCGAACATTCAGCGAGCGCGGTGCATTTAAAACGTAGCTTTTTTGAAGCAAGTATTCAATAAGTATTTAACTTTTTTGTAATAACACCGTACACGCAGGCCACCTTTATGAATATTTATTTTTATTTGATAAACGTTTTTCTGAAAACGTGACTTTCGTTACTAAAATACAATACCTAATGTTCAAAATGCTCCATAAACAAGGTAAAACACAGCTGAGCAAATGTTTGCATAGGGATTGCAAAAGGTTGAAACCACAAGTATGTACGGTGATTTTATGTTTGTGTAGTTTATATAACTTTCAAGACAAGATAATATTACAAATTGTCTTCTTATAATTATATATATATATTATTAGTATAATTATCATAGGTATTTGAATAATTACTTGTAAATTAATTCGTTCTTTTACACTATTCGAGTTTCATGTAGTTGTAGTAAGCTCTGTTATCGTGCCGAATAGTCGCAGGTTCCATGACTGACTTTTGTATGATGAGCACGATTATTAGTTCTGACTTAAAATAATAAACTTACATATTATATATGTATTTCAATTGCATAGTTATTATAATACAAGCTATGTTTAGTAGTAGTTAGTAGTAGTGAATTATTATTTATTAGCTATATTTAACTTGGAGTCTACAATCAAATCATTCGATAATTTTGCGATTGCTAATCTTAAGATATTCAACGGACTTTGATTACAACGACTCTTTTACCTGCATCTAAATATTTTTAAAATAACTACGACTTTCACTCTGACTTGTATATAGCTATATCAGGACTAACAAATCTTGGTGACTTAACATTACGATCATGCAACACATCAAAGGAGTGACTGAGTACTGAATCGTATCGAATTGCGATCAGCCCTCTCTCCGTTTCTTTTGCCACTACCAAATGAAACATTTGCTACAAACAAGAAGTTTAGGAAAAAGAAAGATTGGAATTATTTAATTTTATGTAAAACTGTGTCCTTGTATTTATTTGTTATTATCTTCGATTACCTACTTTGATATATAGTTATTTTGAACACTACACGTGTCTTTTCTATAAACATATAATGTTATTATCAGGCATAAAATCAATCTGAAATGACCTTCACTTTGACATAGTAAGATCGCGTGGATAAATACCATTTGAAAATAAAATCAGTAAATTAAACTTGACCTAGTAAAGATTACGAAGAATCAGTGCATTGCGTTTGCAGTAGGTGTGACAGTTTCGTGTTTCACGGTGTCATCAGAATGTCGTTGAAGCAAACTATGCAAATTATGCAGACGCCCTAATATTTCTTTATTACGTTAGACTAAATAAATGATGTAATAATATTTATACCTCCGTGAACTACAAAGCTTGATTATTATACTGCTAATCCTGACTTATTTATTTATACATTTTAATAATATGTGTAGTATGGATAGACTTAGAATTATAAAGATCTAAGAAACAATATCGTCGTTATTACAAAAAAGTGAAATGCGTATTGAATACTTGCTTTAAAAAAACTTTTTAACAAAAAATTAAACCGCCGAAAAAACTGAAAAGCAAAAAATAATAAACCTTTTACTTTATTCATCTTAATAACTAAGTTCTTAAACTAATGTAAGTATACCTAAGAAATTTTAAGTCGGCGCCAATCAAGCAGATTAATTAATTACGTAAAGCGTGATGCGCGGCGGCGGCGCAGCGTGACACACCCCTTGCATGCCGAACGCTTACGAAGCAACCCGAACGGGCACACACGTTACCGCTGGAGATCTCACATTGTGTTTTTAATTTGATTTGTTTTTTTTGTGAATTTAAGTAATCTAATGATCTTTGTTCATTGGTTGTTTGGCGCCGACTCAAAATTTCTTAGGTATACTTACATTAGTTTAAGAACTTAGTTATTAAGATGAATAAAGTAAAAGGTTTATTATTTTTTGCTTTTCAGTTTTTTCGGCGGTTTAATTTTTTGTTAAAAAGTTTTTATTTTATAATTTTGTGTGGCTATGATCTTACTAATTACTACAAGCTTAATTTATTTGTAATACACAACTCAGAAGCTGAATTATAAATCATGCCCGGTTTTCTTACCCTTGGGGTTGCTATTTTCATGTTTACATGTATATGGGATCAACTTCTGGGTATACTCTTTCAAATCAAAAGATAATAATTTAATTCGGACTATTCTGTCTAAAGGTATGCGCGGTCATAGACATAATCAGTGCGTGAATAATCAATCATTGTCGATTTTCATACTATTAGGGTTGAAATTTTTTTCTCAAATTTAAATGAGACCAACTTCGGAGTATACCCTTTCCAATAAAAAAAAGAATTATTAAAATCGGACTATACTGTAAGTGTAATACACAACTCAGAAGCTGAATTATAAATCATACCACGTTTTCCTACCCTTGGGGTTGATTTTTTTATGTTTACATGTATATGGGACCTACTTCTGGGTATACTCTTTCAAATCAAAGGATAATAATTCAACTCGGACTATTCTGTCTAGAGATATGCGCGGTCATAGACATAATCAGTGCGTGAATAATCAATCATTCTTGATTTTCATACCCTTAGGGTTGAATTTTTTTTCCCAAATTTAAATGGGACCAACTTCGGAGTATACCCTTTCCAATAAAAAAAGAATTATTAAAATCGGACTATACTGTAAAAAGTTATGCGTGATCATACATAAAAAAAAAAAAAAAAATATACGCGACGAATTGAGAACCTCCTCCGTTTTTTTCGTCGGTTAAAAAGGTTACGTTTTAGATGTTCTGCGGTCGCTGAATATTGGCCATCTTGCTCTTTTGTCTCGCTTTGGTTAGGTTAGGTTAGGCTTGCGAAAAAAAGATAACGCGAACTTGCCTCGGCCGAGCGCGGTGCATTTAGTATAAGACCTTTTTAAAGCAAGTATTTAATACGTATTTACCTTTTTTTGTAATAAAACCGCATATATTTAACAAAAAAATTATTATAATGAGTAAAAAACTTGATACAAATGGAATATAATTTTGATGTCCGCAGGTTTGAATCTCGGTCTATTTTAACGAACCATTTATTTACCAACGAATTTTTCAGATATCTCCTACAATTACTAATTAAAATTGGTAACACTATTGGCTGACGCTGAATGAGAAAATCGTAAGGAAACCTGAATCTGAGAAATATTCTTGTAGCATCATTGCATGTAGAAAAATACGGGATTGTGAATTTCTCGGAGTTTGAAATCGCCAATAAGTCGTGGGTTGGCGTGATGATTATGCCTATAATTTTCTCCGGGACGAGGTTTATGGCCCTGAAGTGGGTTTGTTGATGATGTTAATGAGTTGTATTTATAGTTAGAACATGCGCAAATTCATCGTCCCGGTTTCCAGTTATAAGGATAAAGACATACTACAACAATTAAATAGAATGATGGACTAATTGCTAAGTAATATAAACACGAGTGACAAAAATGGATTATGACTATAAACCTATAAATACTCATAGACAATAGATTTTAAAAAATCAAGTTTTAGATAGCTCCTTCATGGAGCGTAACAGCAATGTAGAAAGTTTCAAAATCGTTTTTTCTTCCTTTTGAGAGCTTCCGCTGCATGTTAGCGTTAGCCTAAAGTAACTATTCCACGCGGATTTCGAACTATATATCACAATACGTTAACCTGAAGCCCTTAATAGCCTTAAACACGACCAAAATATTTCAAAACCCATCGCGGAAGAATTGTTTATAACAAGAAGTGTTTTAATGGTATTTCAGGAAAATACGAACCATAAATGTGACGCAATGGAACCTAGTAAAACAACGAAATCCTTGTTGTGCAAGAAAATTATTAATGTATAAGTCTAGAATATATGCATATATAAAAATAACACTTACAGAACACTTTCTCACAAAACGTTTTAATCGCTCTCAGTATAGTTGCAAAGAACACAAATTTAATTATAAATACGTATAACATCCGAGACAACTTAAGGATAAATTAATGGTAATTTTAGTTACCTATAATAATATATTAAGTACCTATGTTTTATGTACAACTCTTGAAAATATAACGTGTAAATTTACGGCTATATTCAGAGCGGTCATATAGATTGACGAGAACTGCACGTTTATATTAGTTATAGGGCGAGCGAATTTCTTAAACCGACTACAGAAATTCTAGTCTTAATAGTAACTGAGAATCATGTGATTATAAAATAGTACAATGTAAATAGGAACTTGGTGTTAGCCTGAAACTAAAACCGTATTTTTGATGTGAAAAATCTGTAGGCGCGGGTAAGCCTGATTGTTAGCGTGGCGACGACGCGACGTTGACATGCGCAAGCGACTGTGCGTAATCTGTCTTGCCGCACTAAGCTCGCATACCTAGTGTAATTTAACAATTCGAGATTCGTTCGATTCGAACAATTACGATGTTTCACATCTGCCAGACATCCCGTGACGGCTCAATTTTTTTTTAAGACATCGATAATTCACCCAGCTTATAAAACGCAATTTCATGATATATAGTAACCTTATTTTACTAAACTTATAACAGCACTGAACTTACAGTCTATTAAAATTATAGTGGACGCTACTTTGCACTTCCGCCTGGAATTGATTGACCAACTCTACGTCTAAACGTGTTTCGCTCTGTCACTGAGCATCATCAGATCGATGTTGACACTTCCGATGCGAGTGGTGGTCAATCAATTCCAGGCGGAAGTGCAAAGTAACGTCCACTATAATTTTAAGGATGGATTTCCACCAAGTAACGCCTGCTTCAATAAAATATGACAGTCTATTAATGAACTTAACAATTCTCGGTTGAGAACAGCTTACCTAATAAAATAATGTAAGGATTGATTTCCAGAACAAACACAATTTCCACTAAGATGACCAATTGAAAATTTCAATACACATATATAACACATAATGACAAAACAATAAAGAAACAAATTCATCACTTCTGACGCACCGTAACTTGTAAAACCTTAACACTGCAATGACAAATCGTAAGTAACGAGTGTGTCGCTGTTTATGTCTAATAGGATAATGTTTAGTTGTCGTGTCCACTTACTTGTTATATGTAATTCAATGAAGTACATAATGACGTGAGTAATAAGAGACAAGACGTTGTTCGGTCTTGACCCGAAACGATAACCGAATGCCGAACGACGCTATATTCGATTCATAATCAATATAGATCAATCTTCATAATCCACATAATGCTTCTAATATTAATTCAAATTCAAACAATACAAATATAAACCAACGATAATAGAAATAGGAAAAAGATACTAAAACTAATTAGCATCCTAAAACTGTACTTTTGTGATATTCCAATGTCTGCACCGCCGCGCCCTTTTTAACTGACGAAAAAAACGGAGGAGGTTCTCAATTCGTCGCGTATATATATATATATATATATAATTTTTATGTATGATCACGCATAACTTTTTACAGTATAGTCCGATTTAAAAAAATCTTTTTTTTATTGGAAAAAGTATACTCCGAAGTTGGTCCTATTTAAATTTGGGAAAAAAATTCAACCCTAAGGGTATGTAAATCGAGAATGATTGATTATTCACGCACTGATTATATCTATGACCGCGCATATCTTCAGACAGAATAGTCCGAATTAAATTATTATCCTTTGATTTGAAAGAGTATACCCAGAAGTTGGTCCCATATACATGTAAACATGAAAAAAGTAACCCCAAGGGTAGGAAAACAGGGCATGATTTATAATTCAGCTACTGAGTTGTGTATTATAAATAAATTAAGCATGTAGTAATTAGTAAGATCATATCCACAAAAAAATATAAAATAAAAACTTTTTAACAAAAAATTAAACCGCCGAAAAACTGAAAAACAAAAAAGAATAAACCTTTTACTTTATTCATTTTAATATCTAAGTTCTTAAACTAATGTAATTATACCAAAGAAATATGAGTCGGCGCCAAACAATCATTGAATAAAGATCACTAGATTACTTAAATTCACACAAATAACCAAATCGAATTAAAAATGCAATGTGAAATCTCCAGCGGTAACGTGTGTGCCCGTTCGAGTTGCTTCGTGAGCGCTCGGCATCCAAGGGGTGTGTCACGCTGCGCCGCCGCCGCGCATCACGCTTTACGTAATTAATTAATTTGCTTATATGGCGCCGACTTAAAGTTACTTAGATATACTTATTACTTACATTAGTTTAAGAACTTAGTTATTAAGATGAATAAAGTAAAAGGTTTATTATTTTTTGCTTTTCAGTTTTTTCGGCGGTTTAATTTTTTGTTAAAAAGTTTTTTAAATTATTCTGTTTCATTTAAAAAATGACGCAAGCTTCTCGTAGTCCATATAATGAAAATCCAGTTTTTTGAGACTTAATCACGCCAAAACTACTGACCGTATTTGCACTGGACTATGATTATTCGATGAGGAATGTTTTTAAGCTCTTAGACTACTTATGATATATATATTTTCATATATAAGTTCGATTGTGAAATCGAAATCGAAATTTTTTGTGGCACGGTAGTGAATTTTTTTCTTTACGCTTTACACGTTAAATGTAAAGTAGGTATGTATAAATGTAACTGTAAGTGTAAGTATCCATAAATGTCTGGTCTAGTTTTTTAAATAGAAAAATTAATGTTTGTATGTTTGTCCGTTATGCATTCAAAAATGACTGATCAGATTGTGATAATAATTTAGTAGAGTTTCATATGCATATAGTATATAGTTTATGGGCATTCTCATAGATATATGTAAGTAACACATAATTTAATTACATATAAGCTAAAGAAGTTTCACTTCCTCCACGTGTACGCGCTGATACACGCAACGTTTTTTTAATGTCCAATGAAGCGGGCAAGAATCAATGCATATGTAGAATAATTGATGTTCATATTTCTGAAATCAATAAATTAAAATACTGTTTAATTGAACATCATGAAAATTGGTACAACTTAGTATTTTGTCATAGAGAACTTTTGCAACACACAAAATGATGTATCTTTCAACCAATCGTACAAGAAAATGACTAGGCAGAGATATCAGATATTTGAACCCAAATAATATTTACATAGTATCCAATTTAATATGACTCGATTATTTAGTGCAACAAATAACAATAGTTGCGTGCCAAGCCACGGACACGAATTGCTAATCTAAATCTAAATTAATCATTCAAATTAACCTGACTAACCGAACTAAATTTGATCCAAAGACATTGGTTAAGCTCTATTGAACGACATTGCTTGATGACATTACACTATATAAGATTTATGTATTTAATGTACAATTTGAATGTATTACATTTGTGAGACTTGGAGATCGTCAATAAACCAGGTCACCTCTTACTGCGCATGCAATATAGTAAAATAGGGTATACACATTGTCTGGTATTATTAATTGTGCCGTTTATCACAGAAATAAAGCTTTTTTTTCGAACTAACTACGCTATTGACCTAGGGAGGCCTATACAGCTTCACTGGACTACACAAGTGCAGAAGTAAAGGATATACATACTTTCTTAAGCTTTTACCAGGAAATTTAAATTCATAAAATTAATGGATTTTTTAAAATACACAATCTTTTTGTGTACCTTACCTATATTATATACTAGCTTCTGCCCGCGACTTCTTCCGCGTCGAATTATTACTTTGGGATAACGCTAACGCGTAGCAGAAGCTCTCTAAAAGGAAAATAAACTACTTTGAAACTTTCTACATTGCTGCTACGCTCCTGTTGGTCTTAGCTTGAAGATGTATAACCTATAGACTTCCTCGATAAATAAATTATCCAACACTGAAGGTTTTTTTAAATCAGACCACTAGTTCCTGAGATTAGCTCGTTCAACCAAGCAAACAAACTCATCAGTTTTATAATAATAACATAGATTACTTACTACTCTTCTCTTGTACTTAACTCGGACCGTCATTCAAATTACAATAACTTTTGATAGAGGGATTTTAACGAAACAAAGGCTAAGTTGCTCTCGAGGATATGCTTTATGAGTTACATTGTATGTAGACCGGTGAAGTTGTTAACATGACTGACGTTGCATGCCTTATATGTCCTTTGAAATCAACTGGTCAAATTGTAGGTTTATATTATGCTATTGTAATATGTCAATTTATAATACATACATCAATAATTAATTTTATTTTTAGTAAATTTATGGAACCACTGAAGTAATTTTTATTCTTTTTGGTCTTATTGAATGTTAAAATTTTTTGGTGACGGGACTGCTTTCTCTTCATGTCACTTTGTTTGATGTTGTCATAAGAATAAAGCAATATTACCAAGGTCAATGTGAACATTTTAATGTTTAGTAATGTATGTAAAAAATGAACCAAAAAATACTTTGTAAAATCAAAATAAGAAAATTTGTTTGCTCATGAAAGTGATCCATGACTTATATCTCCGCGGTTACAATGATGCAGTTCAACCTGATGTAGCAATTATATTTAGTATAGTTGATGATAAATTTTCAACAAAAATGAATTCATTTTCAAAACTCAAAGGTAGTATTAAAAACATCGATGTTATGGATTCATCATTTGATTCTATTGTGTATCTATTACATTTCAAAACGACGATACTGGGCCTATCACTATTCCTCATACTGTATTAGACTACATCTAATTCAATATTACCCAGAAAGATCCATGGTGTTGTGTAAAATTAATTGGAAATTGTGTCATGAGTTTCGATAAATTTCTTTATTTTCGACCTTTTACTTAGAATTTGAGAGCCTTACCACCTTATGTAACCGCCTATTTTTTGTTTCAAATTTCATTTAGACATAGATTTTTTTTATGATTACATAATTAAAAAAAAGGCAAACAACTGTGTAGCCATGATGAAAACCTTTGATTATGAAAGTACAAATGTCAAATTAACACTAATAAAGTTCAAACTTTAAGAAATAAATTAACTATGGTCGAATGTCGACCACTGGGCGCCCACTAGTTATTGTAATTTCACAACAAATTAACTGTTGTCGTTACTAAATTATTAGTTATACCATACACAATCGTCATCTATACTATAATAAAACTGTAACAAGTCGAAATCTGTACATTAATAATAATTTTTTGAAAATTTTAATCAGGGTAGCCAAAAATAATCTTTTTACAATTTCTCTGTATCTGTCTGTCTGTCCCTATGAACACGCATCACTCTGAAAGTACTGAAGCAATCTTGACGAAACTTAACACATTGATAACTTATATTACGAGATTACATCAAATATACTTTTTGTCCCTTAAAACGTAAAGGGTTCTCCAGGATAAGGGATTAATGTTTAGAATCTAAACCCGTATTACTAAAGTACTGAAACAATTTTAACAAAACTTAACACAGTGATAGCTGATATTACAAGGGTACATCCAGGATACTTTTTGTCCAAGGGGTTCTCCAGGATAACGGATAAAAGTAAAAAAATTGAAGTTCATGAAATTCTTAATGGATTTTGGTATTTTTTCTTTATGATGTATATAACAGACAGATTAGTCAAAAATTTAAGCTATATTTCATCTCTCTATGCTACTAAAAAAAAAAACAAATAACAAAAAAACTGTTTGGTTCCGAACAGTCGCCTCGTCGACCATCGTCGATATGTATGAAGTCCTGTACGCTGAAGACTGAGCTACCTACGGTTATATATAATTTGTATCTGAAAATTTCAACTACATAGGAAACGTCGACAAAGTTGTTAAACAAAACTGTACCTAATATGTAATAGGACTTAGGCTTATCATCCATCTGGGCGTATATAAAATCACTCACGAGTAGTTATTTTGGAGAGAGTCACGAATCATCCCAGTCCGTTAGTGGTAGCCGCCGCAAACTATGAACCCGTACCTAACGCTGCGCGTTATAAAAGTCATCCGCGACACGTTTTTTACCGAACCTCTTGATTTAATCACGTCAGCGAACGATCAGTACCAGCCTGTCCCTCGAAACAGAGCGTGCTCACGCCCACGCCAGCGTAACCACAGCTCACGCCGCCGCAGTCTGGGGGTTAATTTCGCTCCCGAACACCCGATTAGGCCTCCCACGGCAGCCGCTCAAGCTTAGGTTCGATCCCTCGGTAGGGAGCCCTTGAGTGCGTTGCTTGCGCGATACGGTGACACACAAATATACATCACCGCTACAACAATACATGATCACCCCCACACACGTGCACGCCTAGATGCTTACACATGAAAATGGAAGGGTTTATTTTTTTTCCTTTATCGAAATGAAAAAACTCTTAATTTTCCGATAATAAATATATGGAGGAGTTGTTGAAGCGTATATGCTTGGTACACATATACGTTTCAACAACTTATACATATATGAATTGTTAGCTAGGTTAGCTAAGATAGGTCGCGATTTTGCAACAGCCAAAACGAGGTATGCCGTGCACCCTTGAGCTTGTTGTCAAAATAAAATCGGCTGAACGCCTTAAGCGCTAGCCTTAGTAGTCTGGTGAAGCTGTTAAGACCTTGCTAGGTCAATAGCGTAGTCAGTTCGAGAAAAAAAAACAGTAAAGATAGCTAAAACGGTCCATAGATGGCGCTAAACTGAAATATTTTGAATCTCAATTAGAGTTCTGTCAGTACGTATGTTGTATAGATATTTGATAAAATTACTTCTTTAAATTTTTCCCTATCCTATTCTATCCTATATAGTTTAGAGGAATTTTTACAACACAAAATACATATAAGAGTTGTTGAGGCACGCATGCTTGGTACACATGCATGTTTCAATAACTCATATACCTATATCTAGATAGGTGACAGCTCAAGCCGAGGTGTGCCGTGCTCCCTTGAGTTAGTCGCCCAAACATCCAAAATTGGTTGAGTGCCTTCAGCGCTCGCCTCGATAGTTCGGTGAAGCTGTAAAGACCTTTCAGGGCAAACAGCTTTTTCATTTCGAAAAAAAAACCTTTTTAAATATTGTTGTCTTAAAGCAGTTGGTACAGGATTTTGAATCAACGATTAAAATGATTCGTTTAGATGTTTTCAATTACCATACTATGATGTTAGATAGATATATTACCCCAAGTTCAATATTTTAGTCGAAAAGGTGGTTTGTATGTCAAAAGTAAAGTAAATTGAACAAGATTATATTTGGATGAAGATTTCACGAATACTTTACAAATTCTTACAAAACAAATTACTAAATCAAAATGGAAATTTTATGTTTTGTAGTCCGGTAAAGCTGTTAAGACCTTGCCAGGCCAATAGCGTAGTCAGTTCGACAAAAAAAAAAGGAAATTTAATGGAGATAAAGTTTACTATTTACAGTACCTATGTAAAGTGCTGAAATTACAGGGGGTACTGCGAAGACATTTATCGGCAATATATGTAGGTTTTATCTTCATTAAATTACTACGCTTATTTTAAAAGATTTCTCACATACCAACCGGGAATATGTTAAAGTGAGTACCTGGATAGTTAGGAGTCACTGCTAAATATCGCTGCAATCGGGTTTTAGGTTTTTTTTTAAGGTCATTTACATTTAAAAGTATAATTGAAACCGGTAATAATCGATTTGGTTCAAACGATGTTGCACGGGTCAGCTAGTAAGTTATAAACTCTTAAATCGTAATTATAACAAACCGCAGTGATTATTTACTATACATTCGTTGATTCGTAAATAAAAGAAGAAATTACTATTGCATTAGCACGATTTCTATAAATATGGTCATAGCGTACCTACTCAAGGTTTTATTCCGTGACAAATCATACTTCCCCCATAAACGGGAAATCGTTAAAGGATATTATTAAATGTATATTATATATGAATTTCATTGGAGATTTTCTATTACTACATATTATAAAGTCATCATATCTGTTAAGGTTTTTCTTTTATCCAATAAAAAGGAGTCACAAACAACAATAAATAAAAATGAATACAATTTATAATATGATACCAAAACTTTATCTAATGTACTTAAAACAAATTCTAAATATTCAGGGGTAAACTTTCATGTTGGAAAAATCCTACCAATCTACAATTATACTCGTACACTTGTATATTTAGTCATAACAGGTAATTATGTATACACTGATTAAGGCGACTTTTTAAGAGTATTTCTTCTTTATATAAATACAATGATAGAGAATTGCCGCTATGTGCGCATCACGTAAAAAATGATGAATAGTTTTCGATCAAGTTTTTATAGATTTAGTTCTTAGATACTTGCCCCTTATCTAAAAAAATCATGATATTTTCAATTAATGTATATATATTAGATTTATGAAACTACGACTTTTACAGGCTTTACATTTTTAACGATGCGTTTTCTTACTATGAAGTGGATAAGCGGTGTGGTGCACATGCCTAAGAGAGGAGTAAACGGATAATATTGCTTACAAAGTATATTTGTGTATATCTGTGTACATAAAATCGCCAAGATAAAAGAAACGAAATCGCGGGTATCATGTAGTAATTAACATAAATCGGTTTGAAAAACTCAAACCTATTGACTGGTGACCATTAAACTTCTTAAGTGTTCTTATTCCAAGAAAAAGTTGTCATGTTATAAATTTTATTTAAATTCGCTACTAGGTGGGGTTAAACTACATTTTATTGTTTTTTTTTTCGAAATGAAGACGCTGTTGACCTGGGAAGATCTTTACAGCTTCACTGAACTACTGAGCCAAGCGCTGAAGGCGCTCAGCCGATTTGGGATGTTTGGGCGACTAACACAAGGGTGCACGGCACACCTCGGCTTGGGCTGTCGCCTGTTTTGTGCAAAAATCTCGACCTATCTGAACTAACCTAAGCTAAGCTATCTAGATATACGTATATAAGTTATTGAAACATGCATGTGTACCATGCATGCGTGCCTCAACTCCTATATGTATTTTGTGTCGGAAAAATTCCTCTAAGCTATGTAGGATAGGATAGGGAAAAATAAGGATAACTCTTTGTCTTTTATCTCTCTGAAAAAGAAAAGCAGCTTGTAAGCGTGTAGGCAGGCACGTGTGTATAGGTGATGTGTGTGATGTTGTAGCAGTGATGTAAGATTTTGTGTCACTGTATCGCGTGAGCAACGTACCCGAGGACTCCACACCGAGGGAACGGACCTAGCCTTGAGCCGCTGCCGAGGGGGGCCTAATCTGGTAAGCATTTTATTGTTATTAACTCCTCGACTGTCCAAAACCATAAAGGTTTAAACTCCATACAAACGAAGATAAACCTTATGAGGTACAGGTCAAAGAGTGTTGGCAGTATAAGCTTAAAAAATACCTGATTTATCCCTAAACCTTGAAAAATAATAAATTATGTACGTTAAACTCATAACTTTCATGTAAATTGTATTTTGAAATTCTTTTATCATTTGTACGAACTTTTTCCTACTAAATTTATAATTTTCGATGACGTGAAATAAAAAAAAAAAACAATATAATCAATTCGAAGTCAGGGTCTAAAAACATTAGCCGATGTTGAAAATTATATTAAACTCCACCGCACGGGTTAGTAGGTGTTATAGTACATGTTTTATTAAATTAGAACATCAATTTTAAAGGTACGATACAGCGTCTGAACCATAAATAAACAGAGCACAAGTAGTCAGTTGAACCTTGCTAGGTCATTAGTGTAGTCAGTTCGAGAAAAAAAACAGAGCACATAATGTTGTTGACAATATTATTTGGTACTCACGGTTTCGTATTTATTTGATTTTATTTTTTCGCCCTTATTATTTGAAGAGATTTCTATTTGTTTAAATAAATACTTGAGTTTTAGCAAAGTAGAAATAGTATAAAGATGTCAACAATTGGCGATTTATTGAAAAATAATCCTTAAGAGTACCAATGACCATGGCGATCGTTGATTTGTATATGACACAAACAAGATTCTTTGACAATTTATGAACGGTAAATAAAAATCGTAATGGCAGTAAACTAATAAAAATATTTTACTGAACAACAAGCATGGTCATTGCAATATCGAAATGATAGGGCACTGGTTCTAGCATGTATAATTTTAAAAGGAAGTCAATATGTAAGTTTATTGAATGTTTACTTAGCCCACGACTTCGTTTACGAGAGAATAGGGTAGACTGGGTACAGTTGTAACAATTTTTCATTGATCGCTCATAGAATCGTAATGACACTAGCAATTTCTGCGCTAAGCACGGGAAGCGAAAGAGTGATCTCTAATCTTCACATTGTTCATCATATTTGACCGTCTAATACATTAATTAGCCTACAGGAGCATCTCTTAAAAATATTTACCTTTGTTACAACTTACCCCCATACCAGGGTCAGTTGTAACAGTGGTTGGGGTCAGTTGTAACACATGGAAACGAAGCACGATTTATGTATTTTAATCAGATTTACTATGATAAAATGACAGGAAAGCGGTAAATTAGAGTGTCTAACACTAATAAAGCACATTTTTTATAGTTTTGTACGTGATAAATCGTGTATTTATAACCACGTATCTCATTTTTTTATTTCCGTCAGTTTCTTATAATTAGTTAATAAAACAGCATTAGTAACTTAGCTATTAGTACTTCGACTTCGACAAAATAACTATAATTAAAACAAAATCAACATAAAATGGAGCAACTTAACGAAAAAAAACAGATAGAAAAAAAGTTACGGTAACTAAAGTACCGCGTTCTGCAGACGTCAGTGGCCCGACTTGATGTGTGTCACGTCGTGCTGTTATTCTATCTGGCTTCTGAACCGTAGATAGTAACGCCAGTTTCGTCAACGTTATATATGTTATAGGGCTCAAAGTGATGACGACCCTGAACAACTGGCAAGTGATTAAAAACACCGACGTTAGTCCTTTTGAAGCTTTTAGCTCTGAAGAGCCTTATAGCCTGGGCTGCGTGTACAGATAGTTCAGGATTCCTCTTGATGAAGGAACGAAACCATTTCTTCCCGGTCATCTTATTCTCAATTCAAATATTCGGTTTCTTCAAATCCTATTTGACGGTCATTTCGAACGCCAACCTTCTCACCTCAGTTCTAAAAAATCCGAAGTATATATCCGCACAGCGGATGGGATATTTGGACAATGCACGTTCTTGTTCTTCAGTCAAAACTCTCTTATGTGCCACATACCCCATAACAACATTTTCCGCCTCATCACTCACGGCCTGATCTTTTTTACATATCGAAGTAGAGAAACATAGTTAACGCCGTGCGCTTCTGCGGCACTTCGTAGAGATTTACCATTTTTCACTTCTTCATATACGTCCTTTTACTGTGATATGTCATATCGCCCTTTTGTTGTCTTTCTTATTCATGTCTTAGGCATGTATAAAGAGGAACGTAGGAATTATTAATGTTATAACCGTACCCACTAAAATCGTTACAACTGTACCCACCTCCCTTTTTATAAATAAAACAATCACAGCGACGAGGGAAATTATCGTACATAAAAAATGATTTAAATTCCATATTCTCTAAGGTCTAATCTCTGAGCAGAAAAATACTTATCATCATATTTTTATTATTTGCTGCGTAATTATAAAAAAACTTTGATCGAAAATACTTACTTTGTCTGAGCTCTAACAATAGGATCTCCTAGAACTAACTGAGCACGCGACCACCGGTGTAACATTGTCGAACACGTTCGGACACGAAAACTGCTCCTCTCCCCACTGGACTCCCTACCTTACCATCCATAATTCGAGAGATATTCACATTGTTTCAACCGTACCCTGTTACAACTGTACCCAGTCTACCCTACTTTTGATATTCCAAATGATTATACTTCGATTTTTCAGAATCTGTATTATATAACATACGTAATTATAATTCAACGATTCTATTTCGGAATATAATATACATACATGTGAAATACATAATGGATATACAAATAATCTCTTAACTATTTGATTGAAGAAGGCGTTACTTTGCGTAAATCCCTCATTAAATATAGTGGATGCTACTTAGCACTTCCGCCTGGAATTGACTGACTACTACTACGTCAATGTGTTTCGCTCCACCACGGAGCGTCACGGAGCGGGCTTTAACTGAAATCGAGTCAACCATATCCGGTGTCCCCTACTTTACGAACCTCCATGGTCTATGAAGACCCCCTGAAAAGACTGCGAACTAAACTGCTCAAATGTATTATTCGACAATGAAGGATCAATTTGTGACTAAAACGTCACCCAAGTTACTACTATTTCCACATACGGAAAATCATTACTACATTTGATAAAACCACATACAGCGCTACATTCTGGTATGTCCAATAAAATTGATCACAACCCCCGACTCATAATGAATAATTTAATAACGAATATAGTAACTTAAGAAAAAAATTATGAGTGTAAATTTCCTTATAAAATGATATATGAGTAACCATTAGTCACCTTGCATTTACTGTTAACCTCGTCAGACGATAAGTGGTTAACTGATTGAATTTATTAGTTTGAACTACTCGTGCCTATACTAGTTATGTACCTTGTTCATAGAAATGTCACTAAGAAGAGACGGTTATGTTTATTTAAACTAGCATCCTCATGATACTACATCTTCTGTTCTCAGAACTCCCATCGATTTTGTCAATATTTTTGAAAATCTCTCTACTTCTATCTCAGTCACTTTAACGTACGATTAAAAAAAAAAAAAAGATACATACTCGGATAAACTATCCTGACAATTTATTTATTTACTAGCTGCAGCAGCAGCTCCGCACGCGTTTTTTTAATTGTATTAAAGAGTTATAAAATTGTAAGACTTATGTAAAATTACAGAAATGCTCTTTGAAAACAATTATAAGTACGCACGCCACTTTCAGTAACATGTAATGGATACATTAGATGTATAAATACTAACAGTGTGCCTAATGAGGTTTACCATCAGCAACATTTTTGGAATTTTAACCCACCATATAAACTACCATAGTGTTCACTTACACTGTGTAAGGAACTAATGAAACAATAACTTAAAATATTATTATAAAGATTTACATTTACAAAACATTTGATATACATTAGCATTATAATTACGATTATGTGACTATACAAAAAATAAAATATTTGTGTGTTCCGCAACAAATTGTATTATGGGTCTCTTTACGTAATATGTTTATGGTCTAAGATCTTATTAGGAAGACCTCTTCTACCTTCAAAAGTACTAATAATTATAATGTCGAATTTTGAAGAATGAGTTGAAATCTTGCTAAATTTCATACAGATAAAGTCGCTGGTAACAGCTAGTCTAAATTAAAATAGACTAAATTAGATATACGTTATCTGTTGGTGAAAGTTATATAAAAATCGGTCCATTCGTTTTGGAGATAGTTTAGGACGAAGCCGCGGTTAACACCTAGTTTAATTAAGTGTAGCCTGAGTAACCCGCTGTAACTTCATCTATCTGACAGTAAATTCTCGTCAAAACCGGTCTAGCCGTTTCGGAGATTTCCCGGAACAAACAGACAGACAGACCGCCAAAAATTTTAAAAATTGCATTTTTGTTATCAGAATTATGCATACTGTCATACCCAATCATTCATTTTTTTTTTTGATATTACATACCGACACTTCATTTTTATTATATGTATAGAAGAAGAAGATATAGATTTAACATCCACAGAACTGAGTTCGATAAACAGAAACGGACACGAACCCTGATAAATGTGACACAATATGTACAAAGACATAAACAATACAAAAAAAAATTAAGTTTAATTAAACATTTAGATAAATTTTATTTCTAGTTGAGGCCAAAGAAACACAAAAGAATATATGGAATTTATATATAGAATAGAATAGGTGGGAAACTGAATGCTATTTGTTGGATAAAATCTGGAGGTTCTAGAAAACTGTGTATCAACTACAAATATGAAAAAAAAATCAGATAAATAAGTGCTAAGGTGATGAGCTTAAATAATACATTCGTCAATAGATTATCTATACTAATCTATACTAATATTATAAAGAGGTAAAGTTTGTGAGTTGTGACGTTGTAGGGGGTAATCTCAGGAAATACTGGTCCGATTTGAATAATTCTTTCAATGTTATATAGCTCATTCATCGAGAATGGTTATAGGCTATATATCATCACGCTAAGACCAATAGGAGTGGAGCACAGATGAAAAATGTTTCAAAATCGGGATGTTTTTTTCCTTTTGAGAACTGCTGCGTGTTCGTGTCAATGTTAGTGTATCTATTCCACGCGAACGAAGTCGCGGGCAGAGGCTAGTTATTTATATAGATAATTAAATGCAAAACATAAATAAATGAAGTAGCCCGTCCCATCACCACACTGCACAGAACGTGCAACCCAAGCACGGACTCGTATTCACGGGTCGCGACGGACAGGCCACTGAAGAAGGCACGGCGCCTTGACCAGCTCCCTCGTCATCCGCGCAAGGGGGGGAATGAGAAGACCTCCGATGAAAACACAATTCTTATACTCAAATAAAAATAATTATAAAGTTTATTTATTAATATCACCCAGAAATATAGAGTTCACTTAAACAATACCAGTGGCACTTACCAGACTTTGAAATTGAATATTACGAATGATATGAAACATTTAGTAACAACAGGGAATTAATAATTGGAAATTTTCTGCTTAAACTTTTAGTAGGTAAATGAGATGCCGCATCGACTCATTCTGTATATGGAATTAAAATAACAACTGGAAATAATTTTATTTTTAGTATTAAGAGATAACTTTTTAATAACATAATTAGTATAATATACAGTAAATAGCTTCGACTCTATCTTTTTATTATTGAAAAGTTTTTGCTCGCGGCTTTGCTCGCAATAATGTAAATTTATTTTATTCCTCGGGAACAATACATTCCTTCTGTATGAATGGTACCCTATGTCCTTTTCTGAATCCTTGACAACGTCAGTATGAAATTTAATGACGATCTGTTGTTTTTAAGAAACTTAGGTTTTCGAGGTATTTAAGGCGTGGAAGTGCAAGTGGCACGCGCACTGCGGTGCGTTTTTTAATTCGGATAGAAAAAATCCGCAATAGACTGACTGTGCACTCCGGTAGAATTTCCGAATAAGTGTAGGAAACCGTTAATATCTGCATCCCTTATCTTATTTTGATATTTATTATTCTATGTCGATTTTACAATTTATAACCAATTTTGAGAAACAGAATTATTTTGTCGTTACTTTTTTTTTGAAATAACACAGTATGTCTCCCATTATGATATTTTATCAAAACTGATGCACATTTATGTTATAAACTGCACAAATAATAACAGAAAAACTTGTACTCCTGTTAGGTATAACATATAGTATGAGTAATTAAAAATTGCGCAGTGAAAGCTTGCAAAAGACCTCACTATCTGACTTGCGTTTACATGGATATATATGTACATATATCGTGTCGCGCTCGCGACTATATTCTACCCTATATGTTAGTTTGGCCAAGGGTTACAATTGTCGAAATCGGTTTAGAATCTTTAAAATATTTATTTATCGTATTTTTCATCTTTGTTAAATAATCTATAACAACATTTCTGAAAAATAATAGTTATACAGACAAAACTACAGATGTGTTAATATAGAAAGTGTCAAGTTTTACTAGAAACTAGATTACTCATTCGATGACGAATGAATAGTTGTTAGAACTACTAATGACACAAATAACCAAAAATATATAAAAGTATTACCTAATTTTAAACATTAGACATACATAGTGTGTACTTTAGCCTTTAGACTTTATTGAGCTTTTATTCCATCTCTAGTAATGTAAATCTATACTAATATTATAAAGAGGTAAAGTTTGTGAGTTTGTGACGTTGTGATGTTGTAGGGGGTAGTCTCAGGAAATACTTGTCCGATTTGAATAATTCTTTCAGTGTTATATAGCTCATTCATCGAGAATGGTTATAGGCTATATATCACATCACGCTAAGACCAATAGGAGCGGAGCACAGATGGAAAATGTTTCAAAATCGGGATGTTTTTTCCTTTTGAGAACGCAAACGAAGTCGCGAGCAGACGCTAGTGTGAAATAAGTTATTATACGAATAATTATAAAAACATTAATTTTAACAACAAGCCCAGTGTCAGAGATATGAGGTGATTTTTTTGTCCCCTGTTGTAAGATTTTATGTCAATGTATCGCGCGAGCAGAGCTTTTATTCCATCTTTAGTAATGTAAATGCGAAATAAGTCATTATACGAATAATTATAAAAATATTAATTTTAACAACAAGCCCAGTGTCAGAGATGTGAGGTTTTTTTTTTTTTTTTTCGAAATGTCTACGCTAATGACCCAGCAAGGTCTTAACAGCTTCACCGGACTACTAAGGCGAGCGCTTAAGGCACTCAGCCGATTTTATTGTGGCAACCAGCTCAAGGGTGCACGGCACACCTCGGCTTGGTTGTTGCCTGTTGCATGCAAAATCGCGACCTATCTTAGCTAACCGAGCTAACTATTCATATATGTATGAGTTGTTGAAACGTATATGTGTACCAAGCATACACGTCTCAACAACTCCTCCATATATTTAATATCGGAAAATTGAGAGTTTTTCAGTTCGATGAGGGAAAAAAGTAAACCCTTCCACTTTCATGTGTAAGCGTGTAGGCGTGCACGTGTGTGGCGGTGATCGTGTAGTGTTGTAGCAGTGATGTATATTTGTGTGTCACCGTATCGCGCAAGCAACGCACTCAAGGGCTCCCTACCGAGGGATCGAACCTAGGCTTGAGCCGCTGCCGTGGGAGGCCTAATCGGGTAGATGTGAGGTGATTTTTCTGTCCCCTGTTGTAAGATTTTATGTCAATGTGTCGCGCGAGCTGAGCTTTTATTCCATCTTTAGTAATGTAAATGCGAAATAAGTCATTATATGAATAATTATAAAAACATACATTTTAACAACAAGCCCAATGTCAGAGATATGATGTGTTTTTTTGCCCTCATCGCGCGAACAGCGCACTCAAGAGCTCCACGCAGAGGGAACGGACCTAGTCTTGAGCCGCTGTCGATGGGAGGCTTAGTCTGGTATTATGAGTCTTATTGCATCGTCACTAGTTACAAGTACTTGGCCATTTGATACTGAATTATTACTATCTATGTGAAAATGTTATATAATCTACATCAGTACCTGTTTCATACTACAGATGTACACCCCGTATAATTGGCCACCAATGTATTTCTTCTTATCATAAAAGATATCTATCTCACTCATATATACCAATAAAGTTACTTATATCTCTAGCTATCTATGTGTAATGAAAGTAAAATTCTTTTGAAACTCAATCACGTCAAAATTGCAGAACGTATCGGCATAAAACTCTGATTGTACGATGCGAAATTTTTCGTAAATGGTGCTAGATTACTTAGTTTTCGGATTTGATGGAACCCTTCGCTATTTTTAATGTCCTACGAATCAGGGCGCCTAGTCTATCCATAGAAATCGAATCAAATCTGTCTATCTTCTTCTCTTTTAGTTATTTATATTTTATATCATCTTCTATAGTACGTTATATTATAGCAATATATAAAAAATAAAGGTATTAGAATATTTGAGATCAATAAACTCCGTCACCATGAAGGATGACACACCAAAGTATTTTTTACGGACAAGAGTTTTATATCAGAACTCGTTAATCTATTACTATAAATAAAAGAAATGCACGCGGGCTTGAATAAAATTAAACAATTTCTTAAATACTTTTATTGCTAATCTCTTATGCATCTCTTAATTTATTTAGTTGTATTATTAAATACTAATATTATAAATTTTTTTTAAATCATAATATGATGTTCTACATTTTTCCAAGATCACTCTTTAACTTAATGTAAATCTAAAATAACGTAAATTCGATAGAAAAAAGAACTGATACATCATGCGATATAATCCGGCATACAAACTAATATAGCTAATCTATTTCCAATTATTACAGTTAGATGAACGATGAGTCACATCGATTTATTAGCCTGGCGTATCTCGGTCATTATTTGTTGATGACTACATATATTAAACAAGGTACCTATTTGTTTTCGTCGTTTGCAATAAATTTCGAAATACATTGTTATTGCTTTAATTCAATTTATTTGATTAACATTCCTATGTAATTATGTATCTCATACGTTATTATATCTAATTAACATACTCTGGGTACACTTATCTATAGCATATAAAAGAATAACTCACTGAGTCACTGATATATAACGCACGGCCCAAACTAATGGGCTCTTAAAGTCGTGACAATTTGTATGCTGTTTCCTTCACAGATTCAATGTAGGCGAGTAATAAGGATTTTCGGAAATTTTACCACTAAAATGCTGAAACCGAGGATGAAAGTTTGTATGAAAATCCGTCATTTTACGGTTATTTATATACAGATATCTATAATTAAAATATGGACTAGAAAATAATAACTGTATAGACAATTCGTGCGAAACTGTGGAAAATTGTTAGTTAAATATTGAATGCTCCTATTATAAGTGTTTGCATTAGCGTACGGTGGAAATGCATTAGTAGATTTTTTTATCATAGGAGACAAACGAACAAGCGTGTCGCCTGATGTTAAGTGATCACCGCCATGCATAGACACTAGCAACACCAGGGGAGTCGCAAGTGCGTTGCCATCCTGTGTTTGGGGGAAATGTGGGAGGAGGAGGGTAGAGGAGGTGGGCCTCCGGCGCTCTTACTGACCGAACGAAGTACAACAATGCAAGCACTATTACTTCACGTCGTTGTCTCAGCGAGTCGGATGGTAGTACCACAGGCGAGCTAACCCATTCATGCTGAAACCAATAATAGCTTCAGCATGGCTCTACCACCTGCCAAAATATGTGATTATATAAATTATTGTGATTATAATATGTTATTATTGTATAAAACGAACACCCGGCTTATCTTGTCCTTTAATTTAGTCGTTCATTCACAATGGCGTAGTTAATCTTAACGGTAACCGATATCAAAATTTGTTGAGATGGGGGCGACTTTTTCTGTTTTATTATATCATGATTTCTACGACCTATAACTACTCTTATTAATAAGTATTTGACATAGTAAGTAATATTTTATTAATTTTTGCTTTCACGTCAGAGCCTTTGTACTAGGGAGGTTCTGTAAATTTATACGGCTACTAAGACGGTGGCTACGATCCTGGCCATTATTTTATTCATAAACAATTGACAATTTTAATTCAATAATTGGTTTCTTATTTTAAACTATACTAATTAAAAACGTAAATAATTAAAAGTTCACTGTATTAATATGTCAAATGTCTGCTGAGTTATTGAAGAATCTGGCAACGATTCAAAAGGCGAGGTTCATTATTTGTTCAAATATCTCACAAGATAAGCGGAAGTCATCAAATCTCGTATGCCTAGTCATACCCTTTTCGATTTCCGTAGTGATAATTTTTCTTAGAAGGACATGATGATTCAATTTAAACGCCCATGTCTTACAGATAATGAGAATAACCGTTACGCTTCAAATCCTGAACTTTATAGAAATGTTAAACCAGTCTTTCAAATAATCGTAGAGTATATGATGCACTTAGTGACATAGGACAACAGTCTTTGTTGGTATAAAAAGTTGTAAAGATTCATATTCTTTGTATGATATTTTTTCTATAATATACACCAAAATAGTTAAATAACAAATGCTTTAAATGTATATGTGTAATAGGGTGTTTTTTTAATCGACTAGCAACCCCAATACTGCAATACGGCAGCGCTTTTTGTTTTCTCGAACTGACTACGCTATTGACCTAGCAAGGTCTTAACAGCTTCACCGGACTACAATACAGCAGTGCTGTATTTCAAATAAGGCCCAGAAAAAACGACACGAGTACGGTTCAGTCGGTAAAGATTCATATAATTAAAATGAAATAAAGAGGTATAAGATTTTTATTCATGTATTAGTCATTATTTTTGGAAACAATGGATCTCTATTCCAATTATAGGTTTTTTTCGGACTGACCAACTCTATTAACCTGGTAGGCCTTTACAGCTTCAGCAGACTAAATTCTAGTTTACATATACAAACTCTTTTATAAGAATTAGTGCATATTAAGTGAAATTGAACCGAACAAATGCGATAAGTAGGTAAATTGTTTATTTATGATCGATTTACAATTGCATTTGCATTTCGTTTTGCTTCTATATCGATAATTGAGATAACCCTGCCAATACGATAATCATAATAGTAAAACTACAAACGAAAAGCGTGTGCGACATAAACAGACGAGTGAATACAAAAATATACCATGACATCATGGTGAGTGAGCGAGACCTACATCAGTGCTCTTATTCGCTTGCTCCCTCTACACGTTTATATTATAAATATATAAGAGGCACATTTATTCCATTCGTAATTCATTTTATACAAGCGTGTATCCTTTCGAAGTTAACATCAACTCACCAAATTTAGTATATATAGTAATGTTTTAGAAAAAAATAATTAATTTAATACGATGTATAATAATGAACGCTGACTGAGTATGTCAGTCATTGAAAACAATCGTGTTCCATTTCCGCATGGATAACGGTGTTTATAACTCTTCGTTATTTCAAGCGACTGCGAAATATGAGGTCATCACATGTTTATATAAATTATGTATAATAATTAGTAACGTTGTATCTGAAAAATGAACCTTTTCAATGTTTGTTTCACTAAAGTTGTGTTCATTGTGTATTTTTTTTTAAAATAACAACCGATCTTTCACTACTGCCATTGTCGTGTAGTTAATAAGTAAATAGTTAATTACAAGCGTCGTGTGATTATTTCAATATTCTAACAAGATGGTGGCTCCCTTGTTAGAACCTTCCAGGGAGTTTTTGTGACATCTCAGAATTTCATGCTCCGTGGTATTATTTTCCATTCGCTTCACTTATGCACAATAAACTAACTATATTACGTAAAATTCCACCAAATTTACAAAATATAGAGACAAATAACACAAGATCATGAATAAAATATAAAATCCACTATATGACCGAATAAACCCCGCCAAAAACTTCCGTGTATTCCTTTATTAAGTTAAGACGTTTTGTCGTCCGATAGTGACTCAGGAATATTATACAAAATATTCGGTCACTAACAAAACGCTTACAAATTACTACTTTTGTTGTTTTAGTCCGACAACATTAATTTGGACAGTCGAAACAGTTGTCGACCTGTGTTTACGAAACACCTACGTCTTACGAATAGAATACGAGACTCGTGATCATGTATCACTCATTTCATTTACTCCTTCCAAATCATACTCTAATTCAATAAATGATCCAACTTACTTACATCATTGAACCAATACCAGAATTAAACAACAAAAGTATGTAATCGATGATCCCATTTCTAAATTCTAATTTTTATCAATTTCCAACGAAAATCATTACCCATCACTGCTAATCAGCGATATAATTATATTAAATTGCGATAAAACGTCAAACGAAACACAATTCAAAGAAATAATTGTTTTAGAAAAAATAAAGTATAGGGTTAACAACAAAAAAGCTTATAAAATCACATTTAATTTGTGATCTATGATCATCAGACTAAAAATAATTTAGAGGTTTGAAAGTTTATGTTTATCCAATAAATTCGGTAGATGATTGTAATATTAATTGCATTACCTCCACCCTGCGACCTGAGTAAAGCCGTCACCATGATGTCATGCTGATGTTGTTGACCCAACAGCCGCACGGGCGTCAGCCGCTCATTACCAAACAAGTATTTGTGTTGCGATGAAAGAGCAAGGTTGTTGGATTTGCAAATTTACTATAAACAATGCTAACAAGCTATATAAACTATACTAATACTATAAAGAGGTAAAGTTTGTGAGCTTGTGTGTTTGTAGGTGGTAAAATCTGAATCTACTAAGCCGATTTTGAAAATTCTTTTAATAAGAGAAAGTCACGTTAATTGTATTTCATAGGCTATAATATTAACCCGAAAAATGAAAAGACTTTTTTGTGGTAGTCGCATTTGCAAAGTCGAAGAGAAAACGATCGAACGAAAACTTTTCTTACGAACGTTGCCTGAACGATTAGAGATATATGACTGAGTTCTAGAGAAAAGTTGTAGAGCTTGATAATACCTACAAAAAAGTCAACGACAGCATATAACTTCAAGGTTTTTTTTTATTATCAGGGCGGGACGATGTCCACCGTGCACGGTAGTGTATACATATGAATAGGATTGAAATGTCTCTTGTCCATCCAGATTAATTTACAAAACAGCTACACCGATATTGACGACATTTTAAGTGGCTTTTATAGGGTATTTCAGGTAATAAACTCGAACACTTATCATAGCGTTTTTCTAGATGGACTAAACAATAATAATACAATTTAAGATTGGCTGCTTAAAATCGGTAAAAGGACTAGAAAGAAATTATTATTACTAAACAAAATGTAAAAATAAATTCCGAAAAAAAAAAATCGTAATTAACATGCAACAGTAGAACGTTTTTTTATGAGTATGAGAAAAAAATATTCATGACCCGCCACGGACATGACACACCAAAAAGAATCGTTCCTAACAAAAACACAAACTGAAAAAACTTCAAAAAGTTTATAGTCTGCGCCTCTAGCGAAGTACGTGTAACTTGTTTTTTAATTAAGTATAATGTGGAAACAGAAACTCACAAGTAAACAAACAAATAATATAACACGCGCCTTTTTTACCTGATTTCGTATATATTATAGGACTCAATATTGCTAATAAACAGAAGATGCAAAAGAACTCTTTTTCGGACAACACTATAGTTATACTTTTAAAAATTACATACGTCAGAATAGGCTAAAATTGTATCTAAATATAAACGCAATTTTTTACAAGACATTCATGGCTTCGTTAAGGATTTGACATCGTTACGCGACATGAATCCATTCAATAAATGAGAGGCAGTTAAATCCCTAACCTTAAATTCGTACTGAGATATCTTTAATATATTTCAAAAAATGGAAACTTACCTGGCCAGTGTTCCCTTTAAAGTTATCACACAATTAGCTTTAATCGATTTGTGTGTGTCGATGACGTCGAGCGAAATTGATTCCGGCGGTTCGAAGGTAAAGGCATACTGTGCTGGCGGAGAAGCGAGCGGCTCCATCCTACACGAGATAGGGGATCGTTTCGGTGGCGTCGCTCGAGGGTATGTATGGTGTCGTGAGCTACATGTCGCCACGGGATCGGTACGTCTCTGCTTCGGCAGAGTCTTTGCGCAAATAGCACTTGCGGCATTCTTAAGATGCGTCCGAAATCTATTGTTATTCGGTACACTGAGTACAGCTCCCTCCATCTTCATCGCATCAACAGCGTTCTTACACTACACGAAAAGTATGTTCGAATCCATTTTGTTCTATGAAATTTCACTGATCACTATATATTATCACCGAAACATGACATACTAAATGTCTGGGATATATTTTTTATTTATATCTAACTAACGATATATTTTTTTGTCACCACAACTATATTATATACATTTCCCATTTTCTTATTTGAGATGTGCACATTTGAACACTCCTTTTAATCAAATAATACGAATTAACTGTAAGACATCTATGAAACTGATTTCTTTAATGACAATTTAATACCTTACACAGGTGACCACAGAAAATCGCTTTAACATTAAGACCAAATTAATTCCAAATGTACATCTACTTTTGCTTGTCATTAGATTACTACGTCACCTAAGTTATTTCATTATCTTGTATATCTTGACCTTAATATGAAGACTAAAAAGTAACAAGACTCTGTTCCAATTTGAGAAGTTTATATGATTAAATGAATTGTATCCACCCACTAACTGAATACAAAATAGTTGTGTATAATTTATTTATTTGTGAAGGAGTTCGTTTGATATATACTTTATTTATATATTCATCTGTATAGAGTTTCATATCAGAGAGCGGACTGCAGGTGATATTTTGATATACCTTTGATCAAAATAATAAGAACCTGTAACGAGTGTACTATCTTATGCCTGTAACCTATATACACGAAATCCTCTTTTAAAGTGCTGTCTCTTTCTAAGCTTCTTTATTTTTACAAGATGACGGCGGTTTCATGTTAAATAGTTATTGCCTAAAAGTATTTTCACAAGATTTTCTCTTAAATATAAATATTCTTTAGCTCCCGTTCATAAGTTATAAGCGATAACTTAGAAAATATCAACAGTGTATTATTAACATTGTTAATTATATTAATAATATTAATTAATATAATTGACAAAATGCAAGTAAGCTTCTAATGCAATGCGTCAAGGACTTTCTAAAACTTTGTATAATGCAATATTACATTATGTATCCTTACTTGAGATTTACATGTATTATACATATTAACATTTGCATGATTATACATTAATCATAAAATTGAAGCTCAGCTAGTAATGCCCATTAAATATGATCATAAATTCTCAATATTTATTTATTTTGTTAAATGATTAATTATCTTTAAATACAAGTATTTTTCTCAAGTGCTTATATGTATGGAACGCAGACTTGCGGAAGGCTTTATAGTGACAGACCAGATGCGGGGAAGCGGGGGCGGGACGTGGGCGCGCTGACATCACCGCCGGAGCCAGCCGATCTTACATCACCGGTGACTGCCTCCTACCGATCGAATACCGAGACCGTGTACCCCCCAACTCCATCCTCCCTTTTGATCTACACTTATCGAAAATCGATAAACGCAAGATACTAAACACTTTCATTTACAATCATTCTAAGTGGCTGACGTCCAGCAATGCAACTAATGATAACCGGAACATAACGACGCAACGCAATCTTTAATATACAGACAAATACGAGAGTTGTCATTGTTAATTGCTTAAAGTTTGTAATAATACACGTAAATATAGCTATGCGAAAGAGTACAGCAATTAATTGGAGGCCAAGTGTTATGTCCCCACGGTACCTGCATGTTTAATCGTCAATTACATGACAATTAACATTAATGACTCGTGGTTTAGACAAGTAACAACATTGTAAACCTAAATTGATTTCGGAGTTGTATATTTATCTGTGTGTCTTTAAAAATAATATAAAGCATTGAATATTACGTATAAAGTAGCGTACGACACACAATATTCGCTGTTTATTATTATTATATTCGTAGAAACCTGTTTGAAGTAAACAAGTTCAGTTTTGAAGAACAGTGCGCAAAGTGTGAGCACTCTCTGGACTGAACAATTCCCACGGCAATGATGTCAAATTGGTTTATCAATCACGGCGGGACGGATGCGGCTCGGTGTCAGCGGCCGGCTGCTCTGAACGTGGGCGATATGTTGTATGGCAGTCGTTGAGTTTATAACGCGATGTTAATCGAGTGGCGGGATGTGCCGAGCAATTCAATGCAACCACGTTAACAGCGGCATACACTCACGACTTTAACTCGAGAATTCTTTCAAAGATACTTGTACAATATATGACGAACACGCGAATTTATTAAGCGTATACAAAACTGTAGGTATATTTGAAGACCGTTAGATGTTAACAATCGTTACAATAGCCTAAACAGGTTTAACGGAATCTCATGACGTGGACGCGGATGTGGATGATTATTTAAGAACGATTGTAGTTGCACTGCGAAGTCGGCGTAATGTCAATTGATTGCTAAAAAGGAAACGCGAGGTCGAGCTATAGTGGAACATCGATTGTGTTCTCGTTTAGAGACCGTTTTATATGATCAAGATTATCCGTCCTCGTTTTATGCATTAATACCACGTGACTACCACCTATAAACACACAATTCCTAAAGACTTATACATCAATTCACTGATATCTCTATTTAATTTTGTTATAAAATATGACGAATGACCCGACAATTGAACATCTAGGCACTTATCGAAACCTTGTATATATAGAGAGACTAATTACTTAATATTACTAATTAATTAATCATCACTAGAACAAAGATTAATTAATCCCCTCTGTTAGTAAAGATATATAAAAAAGGAATGTGCTTTAAAATTGCTTTCTTTCTTAAAATCAAACAATACAAGAATATGTCACTGACTGAACATCGAAATTTTCAACTAGTACAAAATCATTCCCATACATTACGATTTGACCTTGCGGTATTAATCAAAAACTATCAATCACTCAACGCAGAAAGTATTTATAAAAATAAATTATATTTCCTATAATGGCCATATTTTGGTACATGGCCAAGTAACGGGCCATTCACCTCAGTAATATTCTATATCAAAAATATCTTTAAATATGTTTATAATATATTTTAGTCTGCTAAAAAAATGACGAGACACATAATTAATAAACACACGTTATACAATATGGGTTGGTGGGGTGAAGTCGAAACACGCTTGTAACTGTACCGGAAATAACATAAAAAAAATATGTAATTTGTTTTGTCTTGAGATACAAGATTTAAAACAGATTATTACTGAATTTATTCTTTCAATTGTGTTCTATATACTTTATAGCGTTTGACCACAATCTTACCTAATGTTATATGAAGATATGATCTAAGGTGGTGAGGACCCTAAGCCTACAGGGTTTGGCTCTCAATTCTAGGAATAAATTTCGCTCCCGCACTCCAGACTAGGCCCACCTCAGTAGCGGCTCAAACCTAGGACCGTTCCCTCGGCGTGAAACCCTTGAGTACGCTGCTCGCGCGATACAGTGACACAAAATCGTACAGAACTGCAACCAGATTACACATATCTCTTCCTCACACGTGCACGCATACATGTTCACACATGAAAGTGGAAGGGTTTTATTTTTTCCCTTATCGAACAGAAATAGTTTAGCAAAATTATCCGACATAAAATACATATAAGAGTTAATAAAGTATGTATGCTTGGTACACTTATATGTTTTAATAACTCGTATAAGTATGAATATGTAGCTTTGCTTAGGTTCTCTCAGATAGGTCGTGAATTGCATGTATCAGGCAAGAGCCCAAGCCGAGGTGTGCCCTGCACCCTTGAGCTAGTTACCCAAATAAAATCGGCTGAGTACCTGAAGTGCTCGCCTTAGTAGTCCGGTAAAGCTGTTAAGACTTTGCTAGGTCAATAGCGCAATCAGTTTGAGAAAAAAAGAAAAACTGGCTTTCAAGTGTGCAGCTATTGGAACACATGTATAGAAACTTGGTAACAGATTTTTTGCTCGAGGATAATATTTAGCCAAACGGACTTAGAAAAAGCCTAACCGCCATATTATAGTTTCAACCCGATTTCCTTTACATTGGTTTATTCTGTTCAACCTTTTTGGTTTGTTGGCAAGGATCCGAACCTACGTATTGCATCAATGCAGTGTCCAAACTGTGCTGCACCATCATCGCTACAAATGGTGGTTCTATCTTGCCAAATATCAAAATTCTAGCTCTCCGGGTAGTACTCGATACGTTTCGATAATCCATCAGTGAATGGACATTGTAACATGAATAGCCGTCGTACTCTTTATAGCATTAGCCTAAAAACTTGTTTTTTTTACGGCAGTATGGCTACAGATCTTAGTTGTAATTTTATAACTCAAGCTATTTTCGAGTAGTAATAACCCGTAATATAAGTCTGTCGCGTAATAATTCCAATTAAATAATTTTCAGATATATTTCTTAACAAAGGACTACACTTTTCATGCCATATTTATATTAAAGAGTGTAAATCCTTAAACCCAATCGCTGTTATTACAAAAAAAGTTAAATACGTATTAAATACTTGCTTTAAGAAGGTTTTGTACGAAATGCACCACGCTCGCCCGAAGCAAGTTCGCGTTATCCTTTTTTCGCAAGTCTAACCTAACCTAACCAAAGCGAGACAAAAAAGCAAGATGGTGAACATTCAGCGAGCGCGGTGCATTTAAAAAGTAGCCTTTTCAACGCAAGTATTCAATACGTATTTAACTTTTTTGTAATAACACCGTATAGGTTTTGATAGACAGCCTATGTGCGTTGCTTCAATTTTTCGTAATGAACTCTAATCATCAAAATACACTAGTCCTGCTTCGAAACATCGCTTTTAGGGTTCAGCCAATATCCTTACTACATACAACATTGTAACTAGCAACATCCTATCCACCCTAATAGCGATTGTTGGCCGATTTTTTGTTTTGGAAAACTAGTCTAATAACTGAACACATTACTCGTTATTCAATAAGGTCTCTCGAATATAACAAGGATTGATTTTAAAACTTGTGGAAGGAAAACATTCCATACGTTCCACGTGACGTCACATTTATCAAATAATTCAACAAATTATTTATTCAAAGCAGGAAACTTTTACGACTACATTGACGTTCAGAATAAAAATTCTTCTAATTTTCATACAAATTGATGTATAAGTTATGTTTTCAAAGGAGTCATATATTAATTAATATTACATTATCTTATCTAAAATATTTTGATATTCTTAAGTAGCACGTCGACGTATAATAAATAGTACATACGTAAAAATGTAACAGCTATATATTTGAGCTGTCATTGTTCACAAGATCGGAAGAAAGAAAATTCTAAAACAGCCAAAATACAGATATCTAATAGAAGAGACGCCTATTCAAATAATCATATTTCACAATTGTAAAAAGACCAACTCAAACTTTTTTTTTCTCTAACTGACTACGCTACTGACCTAACAAGATCTTAACAGCTTCACCGGACTACTACCAACTCAAACGTGAATGTATAGATGTTTATAATAAAAAAATAATCTTTATTACACTTAACTTCCCTATATTTTCCCCTAAATATGGAGGACTTTATATTTTAATTGTGTGAAAAGGTGCCAGTTTTACACACTGTATTTTTTCCTATAGCTACGATATATTTATAACTAATCACTCATATAAAAGACTGTAAGTAACGTGCTAGTATATTTTACCTAGCTATATACTTTAAGTATCTTACAATTACTTAAGCGAACAGTTCACGAATACGTTTTTTTTTTCAGGCGATGTCTTGAATACTATCTACAATGATTATCATACTTCGTTCTTTGAAATATATATTAGTTGATCTGGTCATTCATAAAGTAACTTAAAATTATTAACCAACAGAATAAAAATAAACTTTTATGGAATATTTGAATGAACTATTAATAATGCTATCCATATCTTGAGTTGATTTATTATTATTTGAGGCGAAAATATATTTAGAACATAATCACAATACAATGAAATCCCATTAGAGAAACTGAATCAAAACAATATCTAAATCAAAAATTATGAGATTTGAAAAATATATGGTATAATGTACATAGAGATTCGCTTTGGTATTTCTAAGATCTCGTAGTTATTTATTTATCAGACAGTTTGGAAATTCACGCAACTTAGAAACCATCAATCACATTATTACGCAGTCAGTTTTGAAATGTTTACCATGTCACGTAGAAACAGAGTCTCATTTACTCTCTTACGATAACTACATGCTCGTTGCATTTTGACCTAGGCAAAGCTCATATTATTATGGATTAATAAGGAATAACAGCTGGATAGCTCTATTGGTCTCCTGGTCATTTTTATTGGTACCTATCATGCTTTACAAAACTAATTTTATACTCTTCAACTCTCGTTATTATTTTTAAATATTACTGAATTATATTAAAACGTAATATAACTTAAGTGTATGATTATATTAGAATACTTTTTTCACTCATTTATAATTAATAACGTTTAATCCTGGTAGACATATATGTTCCAATAACTCATATATGTATGAATAGTTCTCCGGCAGCACGGGGGTATCAAATGTAGGATTTTCCACTCTTAAGTAATAAAAAGGTTAGCTCAGATAGGTCATGAATTGCACGTATCAGGCAACAGCCCAAGCCGAGGTGTGCCGTGCACTTTTGAGCTAGTTGTCAAATAAAATCGGCTGAGTGCCCTAAGCTCTGGCCTTAGTAGTCCGGTGAAGCTGTTAAGATCTTGCTAGATCAATAGTGTAGTCAGTTCGAGAAAAAAAAACAGTTTTATTTCAAATTCAATCATGTGTATGATTGTTTTAACGTTTGACTTTATTTCTGAAATACCTAAATATAATCCTGTTGAATTTTAATATAAATGGGAAAATACTTGTTTTATAATTTGTTAACATAACATATCAATTAGTTATAATACATTTGCCGAAGTAACTGTACTTTCTATTTTCATTTCTTTTAATGAATATATTCTAAACGATGCTTTTTGTTAGACTAACACATCAAGAAATAAAGCCTATTTTTCTTTGTACCCTAATATAACAGTAATTATTCTAGATTAAAAAAAAACTCTTTATTGAAAAATTATAAAAAATAGTTTTTTGTTGTAAGACACGTCGATATTATCAAGGCAGTCACATAATTATAATCGTAATTATATGATTTATATTTATCTATGGCCAAGTGTATTTTCCTTTCTTAAAGCGTACTTCAAAAAGTGGCTATGCTATTTTAAAAGAATTTATTTAATGCGGCTTACATCAAACAGTGGTATAACTATAATGAGTGCAAATAAAAGCATATGTTATATAACATATATTCTCTGTATATGATCCATACAACATATATCATCGCTATAAAATAAATTCTCCGATTATAATATTACACATAATGAATAAACTTATGACAACAGCGATATTTTGACATAATATAGTAATTATATATGTATGTATATACAAACGTACATCAATATAATATCAATGTGTCGTAAAATTGTATATATACTTTTATATACATTTTTGCGAGAAACCGGTTTATTATTAACATTTGAATAAATAATATGTCGACTAGAAATATTATACAAGTCAATAATTTTATATTATTATTGTTATAATAGTGTTTAGAATTACTTCACTTATAAGACTTGAGATTAATGAGGTTTTACGTTGAAGAACAGAGTTTCTTTTTACATATTTACTGTAAAAACTAGCTTGTTATAAAGACCTTGGTCAAATGCCAAGCGATACGCGTATTGTAGTGGACAGAGAACAGTAAAAATTGAAAAATCGTATTCATATTTCACGTACCTACACACATATCTAGAGTTACGAATCAATGACACGAACACAACCCAATTTTCATAAAGAGCTCATATATCCCTCAGCACAGTTTCATAACGCTAAGGATCGATGAGAATGTAATTCGTTACAAGAAACCGATACTTTGTTTTCGTATTCACCTGTGTAATACGTATTACAAATCAATGGCTGTTTTCCACTAACATAACATTTCCATAAATCAGTTTCACACAATGTCACTGTAAGCTAACTGGCATGTTTGTTCAATTAGCGGAACCAAAATATAATTTACGTACGTAGTTACAAAGCGCATGTACCACGCGCCGAGACGACAGCGCAGCACTGGTTTACTGGCGAACGATAGCGACCGGCCGACCTTATGGCCGCTACCACGCTACCCGAAACGATACGGAGTATCGCTAAACCTATAACTTCGTCGATGACTGCGAACGCATCGCCATCGTAAGATATATGATGATAAATAACGTGGTAATGAGCAAAGCATTGTTGCCGCAACACTGATAAGAACCACATACATATACATCCATATACACCTACACGCACTGTGTAAACAAAGTGCGAATACATGTTTAAGTACACACTCCATACATACATACTTAAAATTTTTATTATTTTAATATCCGGCATCCTAAAAGATATACTGAAACATTCGTTTGTAAAATTCTCGAAACAAGTTTATAAGCGGCTGTATAAGGTAAATGTACTAGAAAACACTATTTAATGTTAAATTAATAAGTGATTATTATATAGCTAAAATGCATCTTGTCAGATAAAACGACATGGTTTCAGGAAACATTGAAGAAAAACAAATTGTACGGTTATATGTACCTATTATATGGCTCAAGTATATTTGTTATATGCTGACTTGTCATGAAAATACCACATTGATTTTTTACACCTCAGACTTGTACCTGAATGAGTAAATACATTTCTATAACACACGTAATAATAATTAACTTGAATAAGATTCGACTCAAATACTTTTTACTGTTCCTACAGTTAGTTCTTCATCATTTGAACCACTTACTTTAATTTCAATCGGCAGATCTACTTTCACATATACTTGCGGGGAACATTTTTAAAAGACAAATTTCTTTATGCACTTTAGGGATGAGCGAACAACTCACAAAAAGTAAAATGTCACGAACGACGAACGACGAACAACGAACTTGCAAACGGAACAAAAATCCAATTGCGATAGGAAAGCATAAAAAAGACAGTGAAATTATAAAATATTATTATTTAATTATCCGATACGAAATATATACAAAAGTTGTTGAGGTATGTATGCTTGGTACACATATATGTTCCAACGAATAATATATGCATGAATAGTTAGCTTAGATCAGCTCAGATAGGTCGCGAATTGCACGTAATAGGCAACATCTCAAGCCGAGGTGTGTCGTGCACCCTTGAGCTAGTTATCAAATAAAATCGGTCTGATGCCCTAAATGCTCGCCTCAGTAGTCCGGTGAAGCTGTTAAGACCTTGCTTGGTCAATAGTGTAGACAGTTCGAGAAAAAAAAAATTGTTTGTGAAAAGAAGTTGGAGAAATTTAAAAATCACGTGGTATACCTAAATTAACCCTAAGGTTTTTGGTTTTACTTTTATATTTGTATTTTTTTAAATGCCGAAATAAAAATTGACTACTATAATATGGATATTCAATTCTGTTAGCCTAGTAGTAAAAGGGCTAAACTATGTTTTTGTAACTAATGCACTTTGACCCTTACCCACCAGTCCACAGCCGGTACAGAATTACATAGATTAAAAATTAAATTTTGTCTGTAGTGTTGGTAACCCAAAACAAGTTTTTTTTGACAATATCTTATTAGACGTTCCCAGAATCAACCCACCTTTAAACATTATATTGATAACAGTTGTCTCGACTAGATGCTAATGTGAGGTTACATGTGAAATGCCATTTTCACTGCATTCGTTTTACTCTCATAATTCCTTCTAAGACACTGCCGTCATTTCCGTATAACGCTAAATTCAAGTATGAAATAAAGCACTGCCAATATTATTGGATACATTTTAAAATTACTTTATCATTCAATATTATAGAATAACTTCCATAGTTAATCCACTACTAATAAAAATAGAAATGTAGCATTTGGATAACAGATTTGTTATGGCGTATAGATGAGAAATGTAGAATTATAGAATATCTTTCTTGGGAGGGCTTAAAAATTAATAAGCTCGAGGCTGAAGAAAATCCTTATTTAGAAGCTGTATTAAAGATGAACGACACTGTAATAAATGAGTGTTTTATCAACTAAACTAAAACATAAATAAAATCAAAGGAACAATTAATTTACTCTCTAAGGTCATTTTGTCGCTTAACACTAGATAACCTAAATAGGTAAACTACTTCTTTAGTGTAATATTTCGATCCGATTATAATAAAGATTCACAATCCGATTCTTTACCATATTGGCTAGTGGCCCAGTTGAAAATAAATTTGCCAAGCCATAAATAGACTACATAGAGTTCTAATGTAGGTGGCTGGCGTAGAATCCGTTTTCTAAGTTTTTGATAACTTGACATAAAACCTAGGTCACTACAACACGCGACCAAATAAAAATGTTCAAGTTCGAGCCAGAATTTATTCGTATGAAGTATTTATAATGGTGCTAGAATATATTACAAAGAAAATATTAATTACGTTGTGTTTAAAATAAAAACATTTAAAAACATACAAAAAATCTGTCAATCACAAAACGGGAAATGCATCAGTCACAAAGCAGTGAACATCTGTAGTTGTTAAAATGACCAAAATAAAGTTTATTGTGGTAGAACGCGAGGAGCAAGCTGCGATATTTTGGCAAGTCGAACGGTGCGTGTCGCGGACGCCCGATGGCATCATCGCCGTTGAGAACCGTGACGTCACCGTGCCTTTTCCAAACGTGGCCGCCAGACGAAAATAGTCCCCGCCCCGCTACCAACCGCGGCCCCTCGCACCGTCACCGACAGAATTAGCGTAGCGGTCGAGAACGACACCAAGAAGCCGACTCTAGTTGCCATTGTAGCCGAATAGAGAACCGTATGCTGGTCACACCTTTCAAACATATTTCCACATGTCAGTCCATGTCACATTTATGGCTTTGTTTACGCACGTGTCTACATTAGAGTTTGAATTGTAATTACAATAAAATAAAGACTTTTCTGCTTTTAATTAGCAACGTTTTTAGCAACAACGACTTTAAAAACGATTAAAATACATTACAACACAATTTATCAAAATAAATAAATACATTATTAGTGGGTGGCATCGACCTGGTTAATTCTGTGCATAATGAGAAAATATTTACGTGCCGATGTCAAAAAAACTTATGCGTAGTTTCTCAACGAAATTCAAAAAAATAAAGCCGTGAATTCTAGTTTTGAAAACCGCAAATTCTTTCTACATTTAGCGTGTGATCTAGCACCTCCAAATACCTCGTACTGTAGATATAATTATAGTCGTATGTTAACTATGACCTAAAAAAAATCGTCGTTGTCTTGTGTAATGTTCTATCAAAAAGCCATGCAGTTTATTCAACAGAGGACGACATCATGAAGCTTATATTGGTATTATATGAAAATATGTAACTAGCACTTGCGAGTTAAATTGCATGAAAATAATTTTACTGCAACTTATTTTTGAACTACAGGTTATATTTACCAAGTATCAGTGACCTTTTAAAAATATAGTTTAAAATCCTTTTAGAGTTACTTGTGCATTTTTTTTTCTTTTAAATCATAGGAGACAAACGAATAGGTTGGTCACCTGATTTCAAGTGATCACCGTCGTCCATAGACACTTGCAACACCAGGGGAGATGCAAGTGCATTGCCAGCCTGTCTTGGGGAAGGGGAGGGGAGGAAGAGAAGAGGAGAGGGGGAAGGTGAGAAGTGGTCCTCCGTCGCTCTCACTGACTGAACGAAACGCAACAATGCAAGCACTGTAACTTCACGTCGGTATTCTGTGAGAGGGTGATATTACCCCGGGCGAGTCGACCCATTCATGCTGAAGCCAGCAATAGCTTCAGCGTGGCTCTACCACCTAAAAATATCAAGACATCAATAACCCAAAATCATTATTATTATTATTTTGTTGTATACTTCTTAGATTACAAGATTGTGTAAACAAGTCAAGCTGCCGTAACACATCAACTGGTACTTGGACACAGATTTTCAACATTAGTGTGGTAACCAGGTGAATTTAGAAAAATTCCCACCACCATACTATGGTTCAACACGATGTTTTCCTTTACCGGAAACTCCAAAACAATTACAAAGATTCAATACAACGTTCATTGATGCTATGTCCGAACGCGCTACCAACTAAGCCATCACCGCTTCAAACGAAGTTATAATCGCTTTCAATTATATTGAAAACTATTTTCAAATTAGTATTTGTTTTTTCGAACTGACTACGCTATTGGCCTAGTAACGCCTTAATAGCTTCACCGGAATACTAAGACAAGCGCTTAAGGCACTCAGCCGATTTTATTTTAACAACTAGCTCAAGGGTGCGCACGACACACCTCGGCTACGGCTGTTGGTTAGTTCATGCAATTCGTGACCTAACTGTGCTTAGCGTCAGCTTAGGTCTTAGCGTAATGACATATAGCCTATAAGCATTCTCGAAAATGAGCATGAACATTGAATGATTTTTTCAAATCGGAACAGTAGTTCCTGAGATTACCCCCTACAACGTCACAACGTCACAAACTCTCAAACTTCACCTCTTCTTTATAATATTAGTATAGACTAGTAGTATAGATAAAGACACTGATAATTTTTTAGATAAGGAACAAGTTATTAAGAAATAATCAAAAAAGTTTATCGAAATCAATACAGTAGCTTTTACGTCATGCTCACACAAAGGCAGACCTCTATCATTTTATTCATAAACAATAAAAGTTGATCCGTGTTTAGTACAAATAATCAATAAGACGAAACTGCGAAGGCCAAGTACGCTGATATATTAATTAATGATATACTGATAGTGAGTGAATTTTTGCAATAATATAAGTGCTTAAGAAGTAATTTTTGATGTCGCATCGACCGTCCATTCATTGCTGAAAACACGCGCGACAGTCGATCTGTTCCGAGAAATGTACTCGCGTTTCCTGGAAGCGCTACTATGGGACGCACACGCGCGCGATCCGATGCGTCCGCACGGCACACATCGCCGCCCACGGCCCTGATAACGCAAAGCCGTGACGACGAGACGTATCGGTGCACTCATTAAACCGAACGACTCATATTGCGCACCCGACTCGACTTACGTATCGATTATAATAAACATACAATTCGCTACGATATGATATGAATATATAATTATGATGCGTTAAAAAACAAATGACACTCGAGCTCGTATATAAAAGACACGACGTAACGTGACACAGAATTTCCATAAAGTCTTCATATAATAAGAATGTATATCTAACGTGTTTGTACTTTATAGATTTTTGTAAAATAAAATTGTTGCAGATATTTAGGAAACAGTAATAAAAAAAAATTCAATCATTTTAAGAAATCTATATCTGTTTGCATGAACACGCATCATTGCTAAAGTACTGCGTTCATGACAAAAAAATTCAAGAAAATCATAAAGTATGTCTTTGAGTAACTAACATTTAGTACTTGTTTTATTAAAATCGGTTCGGTTTATTAAAAGTTATTGTAATTTTAAAGATGACGCTACTGAAGTACAAGAAAAAAGTAGATAGTAATTAGACTTCATCGATGTTATTACAAAGAAGTCAAATGCGTATTGAATACTTGCTTTATAAACGTTATTAAGGCACCGCGCTCGCCGAACATTCTGCATCTTGCTGTTTTATCTGTTTGGTTAAGTTAGGTTAGACTTGCAGAAAAGGATAACACAAGCTTGCCGCGCCAGTACGTAAGTACCCAAACTTTTCTAAAGCAAGTATTCAATACTTATTTAAATTTTTTGTAATAACACTGCATACATTCAGGTGACTTTATTAGACACTGTGTTGTACATCAGGTACCACGCGGAGGAATTCGCGAGCACAGCTAATCAACAATAAGTTATTTATATCTGTAACATCAATCACGAATATTAAATTATTTATAACGCAATCTAGAATGTCACCTCTAGCACATCAATATCAGTGTTATTCTCACACATTTTATAAATTGTTGATATGGACATAAATCGTCTTAGCAGCAATATGAAACTATCGGATTTGAAACTTATTTGATCGTTACCGTCGTCCGTTCAATAGAAGCTCAATAGAATGATCGTAAGTGGATCGGGGTCAGCGATGAAATGCCAAGGGTCAATAATGATGGCTCGACATGTGAACTAAAGAGCAATGAATCAATTAAACACAACATTTCGCTGCCAAGATCCTATATTATTTTGTTTGCTCGCGATGAGTGATGTTATTTTTAAGACTTTGACGTTAAGATAAACCTTTGGATTATATAAATACCTATTTGTCTCAAAAACAGTAAATACGACTAATATAGTTGAGACCGTCAGGACATTAGTGACGTAACACATACTTTTTGGGAGTGTTAAGATAAACAAAACCACGTCTTATAAATATTAAATTGTGGTAATTAATTTACATTTCACATGTAAAATCAAGCATAAACAATTATTCTTCCGTTTTCTTTTCATTAATTTGCCTCTGAGAATATGGCAAAGTCTCAGGCCTGTTTATAGTAGACTTTATTTCGATGTTTAAATAACGTTAGCTATATTGGTATATTACATCTGCACAGTTAACTGGTCCATATAGCATTTAATATACTTTAGAAAACATTATACAAGAATGACAAGGTGTATATATACTCACTTGGTGAGGCTGGAAGTAGCATCGCAGACCGCGGCGGCCCGGCGCTCCGCAGCCGCGTCTACCATGCCTCTGCATCACCGCGACGGGCATCACTCGCGAGTCGCGCCACCTCGTCGCCCTGTTACCTCGATGCCACACACACGGCGATGTTCACACTAACATTACTAATGTACGAGCAACCCTCACTCACAATCTTATAACAATATACCATACACTTTGTCACTCTCAGTAGCAATCAATCTTTTTTAGTTTTAAATTAACTTCGTAAAGCAAAATACACAATGATGCATGACAGTCACATAAACGAATCAGACGTAAAAAGCGGAATCTGAAACGAACAAAAGGATAAATTATTTTAACAATCCAAACTACATTACTGGCTAAATGTATTTAAATAAAAAAAGTAAGCAAATTTAAATAGTAATGCGAAAGTTCTTAACATAACGTATATTTGATTTAAATTATTGTTTAAGAATGTTGCATAAACCATGCGTTTTTATTCAATTAAATAAATTATTTCGAAACGGCACGGCGGTATAGACATATCAGGCTATTCCAAAATTAGAATGTTAATTAGTTTTAATATTTTTTTCTTTTTCTATTTTTTGGTTTCTCAAAAACTTAGTATTTAGTTACCTTTAAATATGACTGCATTTAAATTTAATTATGAAGTTATAATATGTGGTCATGTCATACAACTGTCATGTCAAGTCCATTATAAAAAATAAGAGAAAAAACTTTTATTTTGTGTAATTCTTATTTGAATTCCACTGCTAGAATTGATCACTTTGCCACTGTCACAAAATTGTGGTTTCTCATCATAACATTTTATGGACGTGGGTAATATTATACTGGTCAAAATAGCATTACAAATAACCGATCCTTTTGTAATAATGTTAGAGATAAAAATGATGACTGTGGGTTGTCCTTTGAAGATGACATACTAATATACCTTCGTGGGTTTTTCTGTAGATACTTTTAAATATACAACTGCGTACTTCGTTGATGGTCTTGTCTTATACGGTGTTATTACAAAAAAAAAATGAAATACGCGTCTCGCTTTGTTTGGGTTATGTTACACTTGCGAAAAAGGATAACGCGAATTTGTCTCGGGCGAGCGTGTTGCATCTAGTACGCAACCTTTTTAAAGCAAGTACGAATTTAACTTTTTTGTAATAACACGGATAAAGTATAGCCAGTATTATCAATGTTACAACCCGAAAATTCCATCTCATGACTTAAGAAACCTTGCGGAATAAAATCTCTAAACGATCATTACATAGTTATACAAAATGTCCCCTACCGCGTCTGTCTATATGTTCGTAATAAACTCAAAAACTACGAAACTTTTATGCGATTTTCACCATTGGATAAAGTGATTCATGAGGAAGGTTTAGGTATATAATTTATCTAGGATTTATGATCAGGGCGGGACAACGTCGGCCGGGGTCGTTAGTAAAAACATAATTCGGATCAAAATCCGCTGCGTAATTTAATAGAACTAAGGGAACACACAGACAGAGGCGAAACAAGATTTTGTTCTATATTAAAAATTGTAACAAATCATATCCAAAACGTTCAAATTTTAAAAAACACATAGATCTGTTTTATGATTCTTTTTTTTTACTTTTGAACTGCTTTTGTATATAAATCATAACTAAACAGAATTATTTTTTAATTTAATCAGTTACATCAAATACATGACGACATCAATAGATATCGCGATTACTGTCATTATCTCAAGGCTTATTGATTGCTTCGCCCTAGAAATAAAATAATCTTTTACCACATTATCGAACAATACAAACATTACACATAATGTTTCATATTTTATTGAGTTGCTTTTATAAACAATCTCTTTTTCTTCAAATTGACTTGTTTCAGTTACGAGTTTTGGTAAAAAGAAATTGACAACGCAGTTTCTATATATCTCTAGCAACTTTGTCTACAATCACATTGGATTTAAGCTTTTTGGTATGGACTAACCTAATTATTATTCAAAGACAATGTCAACAAGGAAGAATGAATAACAAACTATGGTTTAAATAATAAATTTCTTATTCTTTATTTTCAGACTTTGAAGATTATAAATACAGTAGCGTTTATGCATGGTTTGACTACGTTGTTGCCTCTATTACACTTATGTATGGCGCAAATTAGCGGTGAACACATTGCTTTGAGGATTCTCCTCTGGAGGATGTGAATGAGAACACGCATCCAAACTCAATCTCAACGATATACGTCCACAACTACTAGCTTCTCTCTTCGCTTTGGACTGATACGTTTTTTAAAGTTGATTATATGTAGCTAAGTTTAACCCCGATAAGTATTTCTACATAAAGAAATTGTGCCGTCACGGGACACCTGGCAGATGTGAAACATCGATTTTTTTAAAATATAGGTTATATGCATAAAATAAATGTTTACGACAGGAATCAGCTAGGGCATAATAAAAAGATAAAACATTACAAATTTGTTCCATAAAATAATGACTGTTTATTTTTTTATTACATAAATATTCATTTTTATTAAATACAACAATTCAACTTGACGCAGGCGCGGTGTGTGTGGCGGCATTTATCAAATCGCTAGGTCGTCGGCGCGTGCCCTGCAACACTTGCGAAACAAATGGCCGAAAAAGCAATTTGAATTTTATATTTATACAGATAGGGTTGCAAATGTTTTTGAGTATTTTGTTAATAGCGCAATGATCGTGTTTTGGGTCGCCGCACCAACAATAAGGTTTACCCTCCGCCTATAGATGTTACACATCAAAAATCTGTTATTAGCCCGGGTTTTGTTAATATAAATATAGTCAATAAAATCTACCCTAGGTTATTCTTTTTATACATATTATAAAGACATAAAGTATAGTATAAATTAAGCATCTTCTAACTTGAGTGTAATAATTTGAATTTCACTAACAATAAGATTGATCAAGTAAGCAGTAGAATACCTTTGTATAACATGACAATACTATTATCACCTTAGAACGATTATTTAATTGGAATCTAGAAAGTGCGCGGATGTTTGCAGAGATGTGGCCGCATGGCTCTTATGTTGGAGCATACTCCATAGGATTAACTCTACAGTGAAGCAAGTGCCAGAAATGCCACCAGCAGACACCAACATGCTCTAGCAACAAGAGAGATCCCATAAAATTGAAATATCGTACTGAATAAATGCAACATGTCAAGAGCCGACCTTTTAAACACGTATTTTTAAGAATAGAATTTAGGTATGAATTACGTGAACCTCTTACAGATTACAAAGGTGCAGTTAGCAAACTAAATTACGAATTTTAGCCTCTTTCAACTTAGAAGCTACTAGCCACATTTATAGAGCGTTTTATTCATAAATTAACCTAACAAAGCTGTACTGCTTAATTAAGCAGAACTTGCAACGCTTCATTCTTTAAAAAATGTAACTCTAACTCTATTTCTTCATATTTCTTTTTATTCAAGGAAATTAAGGAGCACACTTAGAAAAGGACAAGAGAAAGAGAGAAATTTGTCGAATACTGTCACTGGCAGATAGCGGATTTTATAGAAAGTATTTAGTCTCTTTTAATTGAGACTAGCTGCTAACCGCGGCTTTGCCCGCAGTACTACCTCCAAAACGATTGGACCAATTTACACGGGACATTCCCTATCAGATAGCGGACTTTATACAAAATAATTTTATCTATTTTAATTTAGACTAGATGTTAACCGCGGCTTTGCCTGCAGTACTATTTCCAAAACGGTTGAACCAATTTTCACGGCACTTTCACTGGCAGATAGCTGACTGTATACGAAGTAATTTATAAATCTATTTTGGAATAGTTGTTACACGCGACTTTGTCCACATAAAATTTAGCAAGATTTCAAGACTTCAACTCTTTCTGTATTTTTAATTAGAGAAATAATTATCAACTTATTGTTTACAATTCACCATTATAATTAATAGTGACTTTGAAGATAGAAGAGCTTTTTCTAATAAGATCTTAGACCATAAACGTATTACGTTAATAGTTTCATAATACAATTTCTTGCGGAACAGACAAGCGATTATTCTTTGTATACTTACAAAAAACTTAATTAAAATGACAATATGGACATCTTTATAATAATATTTTTAAGTAGCAGTTTCATAAGTTTCTTATACAGTGTACATCATTGAGGTAGTTCTATAGTGGTTTGGTGGAACTTTATCCGAATATGTTATTGATGGTAGATCTCATTTGACACGTTGTTAGTATATATATCTAATGTATACGTTACGGTTTACTGTAAGTGACGTGCGTGGCGTACTCACAATTTTTTTTCAAAGAGCATTTCTAAAATTATACACGTTCCCAAAATTTTATATTTCTCTAATGCTGCGGGTGCAAACTAATTTAAAATAATTCTGGTCTTTATCTGGTCTGGTCCAGTTATTACTCTTTTAAATGAATTTCTTACAGTATGTAATCAAGTCATATATATCTAAAATTAAGATTACATTCGTCTACAGTTATATTTATCAGAAATCTTGCGAATAAGTTTTGTTGACATTTAAATAAATAGATAGCAGTCAACACATATTTGTGATTTTTCTGAAATACTCTATAGGGTTTTAATCATTTGAGCACAGTTTCACATAAAATCAAATGACTCTGTGACTAAATATTGATATGGTAAGCTCCCGGCTCTCAAGGTCAACTGCCAAACATACCTATAGATGTTTAGTGCTAAATTTTCAGCTTGACAGCGGGAAGTAGATACGTTGACATTAGAAAAATTACTGACAACACTTATACTTAACTCACAGATGAATAAAATTTTACTATATGTGACCAACAAGCGAATCAGATACCACCTCGATCATAAAGTAATAGTTATCAAATAGTGGCTTCGTATAAAGAAAGCGAAACAGGAAACAACCTGAAAATGTCGTAGTTCGTCGAATTCTATTACGAGTTCACAACAATCTGCCAGCTTTTTTGTTGATTATAAAGAAGCGTTGAACAGCGTACAACGTTGGGATAAACTGGCAATTGCTAAACGAAATGTTATCCTTATAAAGGTCGTATCCTGGAAATAGCTGTATCTGCGACTCCGCTCAATTAAAGTACAAAATTATTAAAATGCTTCCTTTAATATATATTATTATCAAGACGTGATAGAAGAATTTAATTACTTTAGTTCCTTAATTACGTCAAACGGAAACTACGCAAAAGAAATTCATTGTCACATTGCAACTGAAGAAAGTTATGTTGCCATTAATGAGAAGTCAAGTCTCGTATTTCTGAGATCCGAGGCGACAGGTGGGACAGACTCCTGGAGGGTCTCCAGCCTTCTCACCTGTCGTACTGGACTCTAGCGCGAACTCTCAAATCAGATATGGTCACTCCAATGCCTCCTCTCGACAGAGGCCCCGGGTTGCCTCCCGCGTTCGATAGCATAGACAAAGCGGAATGCCTAGCCGCAAGCTTAGAGAAACAGTGTTCGCCAAACACTGATAACACTGATAACACTGACCCTTTCCATAACGGATTAATCGAATCAGCTGCGGAGCATGTACTCGCGTCTCCTCCGGCGGATACCCTAACCGCGATCACTTTCGATGAAGTTGCAGGCGCAATCAAGCGTCTCAAGCCTAGGAAGTCCCCAGGTCCCGATGGGATCAGGAACGAGGTTCTGAAACTCCTTCCTGATCGCATCATAGCTCTATTGGTCTGCGTCTTCAATGCGACCATGTCCCAGGGTCACTTTCCAGCCGCCTGGAAAAAGGCCGTAGTGATAGGTATTCACAAGCCCGGCAAGAAAGCTACGCTTCCCGTAAGTTATCGCCTCATTAGTCTGTTAGATACCTTAGGAAAACTTTACGAGCGGCTCCTTCTGAACCGTCTTCAGTTCTCGATTACAGATTTAAAATTAATACCACCTGAGCAGTTCGGATTTCGCGCCGAACACTCTTGCACGAATCAAGTACACCGCCTCACGGAGTACATTTGCTCTAAATTTAACGCCGATCCGAAACGTAAACCGAAACGCACAATTGCAGTCTTCTTCGATATCGCCAAGGCCTTCGATAAGGTCTGGCACGGTGGGCTCATCCATAAATTATGTAAATCTCGCGTACCCGATAGGTTAATTCATATTATCCGTGATTATCTCACTGATAGGACATTCCGCTTCAGAGTGGATGGTGAACTATCGCTGCCCCACCCGATACGCTCAGGTGTGCCACAAGGCTCCATACTCGCGCCCACGCTCTTCAATCTGTTCATCAGTGACCTACCTCGGTCTCGGGGGGTCGAGGTAGGTTGTTACGCTGACGATACCGTTATTTACACTTCCGGCTGGCGGTCGGACTTTCTTAGGAAGCGCATCGAAAAAGCCGTTCATACTCTCGGTAAATGGTTTCGTCGATGGCGCATAGAAGAAGTTAATCCCGATAAGAGTGCGGCAATACTCTTCGATCCCACGAAACGCGTTAATAAATTTGAGCCCATCAGGCTATACGGAATCGATATCCCTTGGGCCGAAGAGGTCAAATATCTCGGTGTCACATTAGATAAACATTTGAAGTTCAATTTACATATAGACAGAGTGCGAAACAAAGCCGCTATGGTCTTGGGTCGCCTCCATCCGTTGCTTTGTCATAAGAGTAAGATGTCCCTCAGACATAAGCTCACTTTGTATAAGACGTGTATCCGTCCCGTGATGACATATACTCGTAGCTGCCCCGTTTTTGCGCATATGTCCAAAGATAACTTTCATAAGCTGCAGGTTCTCCAAAATCGTGTTGTACGTAAAGTGACCGGTGCTCCGTGGTACATTCGGAGAGTCGATCTCCATAGAGACCTAGAGATCCCTTCTATCTGGGCATACGTAAAATCACTTACGACTAGTTATTTTGAAAAAGCTGCGAATCATCCCAATCCGTTAGTGGTATCCGCCGCAAACTATGAACTCGTATCTAACGCTGCGCGTTATAAAAGACGTCCGCGATGCATTTTTACCGACCCTCCTGATTTAATCACGTCAGCGAACGATCAGTACCAGCCTGTCCCTCGAAACAGAGCGTACTCACGCCCACGCCCGCGTAACCACAGATCACGTCGTCGTGGTCTGGGGGTTAATTTCGCTCCCGCACACCCGATTAGGCCTCCCACGATAGCGGCTCAAGCCTAGGTTCGATCCCTCGGTAGGGAGCCCTTGAGTGCGTTGCTTGCGCGATACGGTGACACACAAATATACATCACCGCTACAACACTACACGATCACCCCCACACACCTGCACGCCTACCTACACGCTTACACATGAAAGTGGAAGGGTGTACTTTTTTTCCCCTTATCGAACTGAAAAACTCTCAATTTTCCGATAATAAATATATGGAGGAGATGTTGAGGCACGTATGCTTGGTACACATATACGGTTCAACAACTCATACATATATGAATAGTTAGCTAGGTTAGCTAAGATAGGTCGCGATTTTGCATGCAACAGGCAACAGCCAGGCCGAGGTGTGCCGTGCACCCTTGAGCTGGTTGCCAAAATAAAATCGGCTGAGTGCCTTAAGCGCTCGCCTTAGTAGTCCGGTGAAGCTGTTAAGACCTTGCTGGGTCAATAGCGTAGACATTTCGAAAAAAAAAAACCATTAATGAGAATATGGAAGGACGACGATACTCAGTGGAACACTAAGATTGCTAAGGTCGTGCAGATTTCTGGTGCAGGCTATGGTTCGCAAACCAGGACCATAAAAACGATATAAAACTTATCGATGTTTTTGAGACGCGTTATTCTGGTGGAACAAGATGATTTTTATAAGTTTTCTGATACAGCAATATTGCAGTTTTGTTGTATTACATTACTAAGGTCGTGGATATTTCTAGTGCAGGCTACGGTTCGCAAACCAGGACCATAAAAACGATATAAAAGTTATCGATGTTTTTAGACGCATTATTCTGGTGGAACAAGATGATTTTTATAAATTTTCTAATACAACAATATTATAGTTTTGTTGTATTACATTACTAAGGTCGTGCAGATTATGGTTTGCAAACCAGGACTATAAAAACGATATAACACTTATCGATGTTTTTGAGACGCATTATTCTAGTGAAACAAGATGATTTTGATAAGTTTTCTGATACAACAATATTATAGTTTCGTTGTATTACATTACTAAGGTCGTGCAGATTTCTGGTGCAGGCTATGGTTCGCAAACCAGGACCATAAAAACGATATAAAACTTATCGACGTTTTTGAGACGCATTATTCTGGTGGAACAAAATTATTTTTATAAGTTTTCTAATACAACAATATTACAGTTTTGTTGTAATACATTACTAAGGTCGTGCAGATTTCTGGTGCAGGATATGGTTCGCAAACCAGGACCATAAAAACGATATAAAACTTATCGATGTTTTTGAGACGCATTATTCTGATGGAACAAGATGATTTTTATAAGTTTTCTGATACAACAATATTGTAGTTTTGTTGCATTCAATTACTAAGGTCGTGCAGATTTCTGGCGCTGGCTATGGTTCGCAAACCAAGACCATAAAAACGATATAAAACTCAGCAATGTTTCTGAGACGCATTCTTAAGGTGGAGCGAAATGATTTTGATAAATTTTCCGATATAACAATATTGTAATTTTGTTGCATTAAATTATATACACAAGCATAAATTGTTACCAGATATAGCCCGTATTACTTATATGTTAAATACAACACATTATTTTAGGGGTGTAAGGGGTGTCGAATAACATCATAAAACTTGAGACACCCAAGCCAACCTCACCTGCACGTGGTGCACCCTGCTGAATAATGAACGAGGCAATGGCGAAAGCGGGGTGGTAGGGCTTTACACCCCGACTGGGTCGCAACCACCATGTACATGGCGAAAAAGCCCGTAATAGTGACTCGCTTCTGCGCGTCGCGTTTCGGGATCAGCCTGTGCATATCCAGCTTTCTGCAGGCCGTCATGATAGTGGCGACCAGCGATGGATAGTGTGTAACTCGGTGGTCGCTATTGTTTTTGGATTGTACTGTGCTTACCATCAGGCATAGTGGTCATTTTGCCGTGCTATGATAAAAAAATATATATATTACATAATCGTATAAAAATTTTGCGTAACCTAAATTAAAAAAAGTAAAATATTTATAATTAATATTAAATTACAGAATTGATTTTTAATAAACACAAACATCTTATAACTACGATACTTATGTGTTCGGTGTTTATTTTATTTTCTTTGTATATTGGTATATGTAATGGTTATACTTTACAAATATCTAGCTAGGCGCATATGGAACAAAAATATAGTAAGTATATAGTAAAATGTACTTATTATATTGCATTTTACCAAATAGTTACAGTTGCAATAATAAACAGAAATATTATACATAGTACAAACAGCACATACGTACAGTAAGCTAACAATTAATAATATTGTTATAGCGTAGTAAGCATAGCAATGAAGTGTAAGCCAATGTAACAAATTTATGTATGAGATCACCGATAAATATATACAGCTAATGTAATAAATATAAATATGACTCACCAGCTATGTACTTAGCTATTAAAACCGTGTAGGTTATCATTATCACTGTTGAAAAACGTCATAGGAAGTACATACAACATAGGAATTGTAACTAATAACACTAATAATTCCACACACAAACATTTGAATAAAATAAAGAATGTTTAGAAATTGAGTTAAAGAAATAAGATTTCTTCTTCATCTTCGTTATACCTACTTTTGACAAGCATCTCGTATAATTTGCGTGAAAGAGAAACAAAGTAAAATTGAACAAAATACATACACACTCGTATTGAATTTATACAAATTTGATGAGTGCTGCCATCTCTGTTGTCGTGAAATAATTATATAGTAAAACAAAACACAACCTTTTTGACATTAATCGTTATGCTTGTAAAGAAGTACTTGTAATACCTTTATACAACAAAACCATTTTAAAAATAATATTACAAATAAAACCTGAAATCTTTTATTATATATTATGATATAGGTTTATTTTAAAAGAGCTTGTTACTAAATATGAAAATTAATTTTGATTAAACTGCAAGTCAACGAAACGTTCACACAAGGTTACTGCGTTTAAATCCGAACAACTTTTTTCTGACAATGTCTGCATCTGTTGATTAAAATTTGAAACATAATAAGCTTCTAAACAAGGTCAACAGTTTTCATGAACTCATAGTGAGCGAAAATAATCAAAAATAATAGTGTATTATGTTCGTACTGCAAAGTATTGTCTTTTTTATGCCTTTTTGTGAAACATTCAAGATCAAGTGTCCGCGAAAATGATCTGTACTTTGTTTTTCGCAATCACAACGTTACATGAACATGGATGACCTAAAATGCGAATATGTGAAGAAAATAACATGTTTGGGTCTCACAAGAAATGCAAACTAAAGAAATGATGATGTTTTACACATCGTTTATCAGTAATCACTGACATATTCTAAGCATCATAAAACGATCGGTGTATTGCTCAGTCACAAAAGTGAAAATGTGATGTGTCAAACTGATTGTTTACCTCGCGGACAGGTGAGTGGTTTGTAGAAGTGGTACGCGAGGGCGGCGGGAGGCGGGCGGCATGTCTGGTCAGTCGAGTCCCGTGAACGGCAGTTACGAGGCCGCGAGGCTCACTGTCCGTAAGGACCTCTTTCCTGATGTGCGAGTGTCCAAAGTGGCGCCTGTCTTACCGGGCGACGTCGCCGCCTCACCCGAGGCGGTATCTTGCGTTAAACTGGAAACTGATTTTGAACAAAGCATTGATGATATTGCTAATCAGAAACAACAGTTCAACGGATCTATAGCAGTTAAACGATCAAGACATAGAAAGCACAAGCAGCATTCTAGACATGAAACTGAACCATTGGTTAATGGTTATTTATCATCAGGAAGTAAACGAAAAAAACATAGGCACAGGACTCGTTCTAGGAACAGCACAGCACAAGTGATAAGTGGTAAAAATCTGAGTTTAGTTAGTAGCAGTAAGTATCAAAATTATGAAGTTGTTAAAGAACAGGTGGACATTGAGGAAGAAGAAGAAGAAGAAGACTATATAGGTAGTGATAGCTCTGATGATGAAGTGCTCAAGTGCAGTGTAAAGTTACCATTAATTAATTTGCAACGTCAGAGTGGCAAACCATACAGTCATGAACTTAGTCAATTATCTAATAAAAAAAGTAAAAAGAACTCTAAAGAGAGACGGACTCATATCATTCCACCTTGTAGTGGTAAACCACGTGCTATGTTAGATATTTGTTCTCGTAGTAAAAAGAAGTCAAAGAAATCTGAATGTACAACCACATATCAGAGTCAAATAGTTGACACTAATACTATAAAAATTAAGATCAGAAGAACAAGCATACATGAAATAGTAAGTATAAGATTATTATTATTTTCATTACCTGTTTAACGTAATATTGTTTCACTGAATTAAGTATTCCTGTCTAGCACTAATTCTTCTTAGGCTGAGCCCATAGACACTTGCCTTAGAAACCCAGTAAGACTGTGTAGACCCAACAAGTCAACATTTTTTTTAACTTATTGTGCTATTGTCTTAGCAAGGTGTTAACAGCTTCACTGGACTACATCATCATAGGTCAGTTAGTTCAAAAGGAAAATAACTTCTTTAGTCCGTTAAACAAATATTTGAAACTTAAATCTTGAATTTATTATGGTCTATTTATTTTTGTTGACTCCAGTTTAGTTCTCTTGTGGTTGGTTTATATATGTCTTAGGGGGTAAGAAAGCTGAAACATCTCTCTCTATCAACGACAGCTTTCACATATGAAAGTAACAATAAATCTTAATTGTTTTATGTTTCACATACATATAATTTGTATATATGAAAATAAATTATTCCATTAATTCAAATCAAGAAAAAGAAAAAACAGCATAAAACTAAAAAAATAAATTCAAAATAGAATAAAACCAAAATTATATTTCATTTTATATAACAAGTGGACATATCATTATATAATTATATATCTTTATAAATAAATTTCTTCTGTATGTGTGTATGTCACTGGACTCCTCCTAAATGGCTGGACTGATTTTGATGACATTTTCTGTGCGTGTTCCAGTGGATTTGAGAATGGTCTAGATTCACAATTGGACCCGGTAGGCGGTGATGCAGTTGACTCTAGGGTTATTTTTATTATCAAGACAGGACGATGTCTGGCTGGCCATCTAGTTTATTATAAACTATATACTGTTACATAGATAAATTGCAATAAACCTGTATTACTATATCCTAGCCAATACTAAATATACCCAAGACCAGGTCCAAGGATGACGGTTGATATTTCTAGGACTATGTTTAATCCTGTAGATCTACTCTCTAGTAGAAATGTAGATCTTGATAAGATAATGTTATTAACTTAAATATACATACCTGTGAGGCGATAATTAAAAAAAATATATATGTTAAATACACATGAGCTATCATATTTATTTTTGTATATAAATGTTCTCTATGTCTGATATGATGAATTCATAAGTAACGATTCATGTATGTAGAATAATTTGAAAATAACTGCCATTTTTATTATTATTACTACAAGTAAATAATATTGTTGGGAACACTCCTTGAATGATATATATGTATATATTTAGAGTATAGGATACTTTTGTTGGTATATCTCAGAAATCAAAGCTCTACTTTTTTCAATATGAATTAGGAAAATATAGCATAATTTTGTCTGAGTAAATAAAAAGGCATTCTTATATTATAAATGCAACACACTTTATTTACATATTACCTTGTAAATTGTTTACACTAAATAATTTACATTTTATAACAATTTTAAAGAAGTTGAAAGTTTGTATAGGAGTTACTTTCATATTTTTATGTATACCTATATTTACTTATAACTTGATTCTATGAATTATACAACAATGAAATAAATATGTACTTGCTGTTGCTACCTTTTGTACAGCTGTGTGAGTATTATTACTGTACTATTGATTTTTATTGCTAACAGTATACAGAATATTATTCTTTCTTCTTAGTTTATTATGCATCTATATCCTTTTATTTTCTAGATATTATCAGGTCATCCCTACATATAATAAGAATGACATTCTAGCGACTGTACTTTTTCCATTTTCCTGTGAAAAAAATTTTACCGGTCTAGAAATAAGTATTAAAATATATCTCAGTCATTTTAGAAAAGTCTTTCTCTCTGTGTGTCTTTGTATGAACTCATATCACTGCTAAAGTACAGGGTTCACAACAAACCTCAAATCATACATCATAAAACATATCTTTGGGAGTAACTTAGTCTTTGTTTCATTAAAATCGCTCCACTAAGATCTCCATAAGTTATTGTAATTTGAATGACGGCTCGAGTTAAGTATGAGAGAAGAATAGTAATCTTTAACTAATTCGGTTGAATGCGCTAATCTCAGAAACGACTGGTCCAATTTGAATAAATCCTTTAGTGTTAGATAGTTCATATATCGAGGGATGCTATTGGCTATATGCTATATATTATTATGCTAAAACCCGTGAGAACGGAGCACTAATTAAGAATATTTCGAAATTGTTTTTTTTCATTTGATAGCTTTCACTTAGCGTTATCTTTAGTCCAAAGTAACTTTTCCATGCAGATGAAGGCGCAGGCAGATGTTAGTGGTGTAATAAATAGTTGTGTAATCGTTTATCAAAAGTTTAGGCTTATTAGAAAATTCTGACTAAACATCTGGGCTTATTGCTTTTAAATACAAAAGATAATACATTTTTTATTCAGTCTTATATACCATGGTAAAGTAGGACCAGTTTCTTAATAGCAGTATTGAAAGTAAAGGAATTATAATGATTTTGATTTAGTACATCATATATTTTATTAATTGTACACTCTTGTATGATGGAATATATTTTTTGAAATAATTTATTTTTTAAAGTAGGGAAAATTGATCATTGTTTGATTTATATACGCATACATCGAAAGTTTGGAAATGTGTGATAAAAAAAGTGTATATATTTATTTTGTGTATTTAAAAAATGCTAGCATTTACATAGTCTCGGTGTAAACAGTCATAGAGCATATAACTTTTCAAAAATGTTACATGTTACTAAATTTGATAATTACTTTTCATAATGTTGTGCTTAAATTATAATGTAATTTACATTTATCATTATACTTCCATTACAAGAGATGTTTGATGAGTCACCACTTACATAAAAGTTCTATGTAATCATAATATATATAAATATCACTACACAAATTCAAATAAGGCTATTTTAATCCCAAGTAACTGTAATATATTAAGGTAACTAAATAACTGATATATTTACATAATAGATAATTAACATCCAGTACAGAAATGCGAATTATACTCATCTCGAAAAAGGCAGTCATGAGCGGAGATCAAACTCGCATCAACATACATTTATTGCGGAAAGAGGACTATAAATGATAAAAATAAATTCCATATGTAATATAGAGTCGGAACTAATAAATTAAATAGGTATTAATACAATAATATTACATAATATATTTCAAATATATTATATATTTCAAATTATTTTTCAAGTACTAAAATATATTCATTTCGAGGCTTGAACAGTTAATCCATTTAATCATATTATTGTATTATTAATATAGATATCTAATCAACTATAACTACAATTATTATTATTATATTTGATATATGATTGTGTAGTTTGTTTATGTATTTTTTTATTGAATGTTTTAGAGATTAGTAGTAGTTTTAGAGTTCAGCCATAATGTTAACTGGTATTAATCTATACTTCTATACTAATGTTATAAAAAGGTAAAGTCTGTGAAGTTACCTGGAACTACTAACCAATTTTTAAAATTCTTTTACCAATAGAAAACCACATAATTTGCGAATGTCATAGGCCCAAGAAATGAAAATACTTTTTTGTGTTAGTCAGATTTCAAAATCAAAAATTTGAAAAGTAAGTTGGAGAAAAAACAATTTAAGGACGCGCTCTCAAATTTTAGAACTTCAATTTCGGCTTCGAGTTCTACTAGACGCGTATACCTCACTCACACAGACATAAAAACTGATAAGCGCTGCGGTAATACCGCACTATAAACGACTTTGATACTTTTATAAAAATATTACAATATTTACTTATTATTTATGTTCTACTTTTTGTTGTATTTGATGCAATAGTACCAAAATAAATTATAGTTTCTTAAGGTCATACTCACTCAAAAACAGTATAACTAAACGTAAATATGTATACGTAATAGACAGATACATCGAATTTGTCTTCAAATATTTAGCCCCTTTGTGCCCGATCAAGGCTTAATTTCTCAACATTTTCATGAAGAGTAGTATTGTAGTAACTGGATCATAGTTTAGGTAATAGCTAGAAACATCAAGTTGTGCTTAGATGTTTAGTCTCCTAGTGTAGGAGCAAGGTTTCAATTTTTTAAACTTTGGTGAAAATAGTATATATGATAATCTTAGTATAGTACTAATAGTTAGAAACATTGAGTTTGCATACAAAGGCTTAGTGTCAGCCAAATGTTTCATATCTTAGGACCAGATGAGAGCTATTTCGTGATATTCTTTTTTTAATATTAATAATAGCTATACACATGAAGTTTGCGCTCTGAAGCTGAGTCTTGTCGTATCAGCTAAGAGTATAATTTCTCATAGACCAAGTGAGTAGCTGAATCATGATAACAGAATTTTGGTACTGATAATCACTAGAAACCTAAACTTTGCGATCAGTGTTCTAGTCTCATAGAGTTAGATCAACGTTTCATTTTATGGATCAGATGAGTAGTTGTATCATGAGAATTGAACTTTAGTATTCATAGTAGCTACAAACATCAGGTTTGGGTTCAGATGTTTAGTCTCACTCTATCTGATGAAAGTTTCATTTCTCATGCGTAGATGCGCTAGCTGCGTAAGCGTATCTTTGTCGTGATATCAAAATTTTTGTGTAGTATAGAGTAACTAGAAATGTAGAGTTTATGCTGAAAAGTATCATAGTGTCTTATTAATGTTTAATTCCTCATGAGCTAGACAAGTGGCTATATCGTGGTAACTGAATTTTAGTACATACAGATATTAGCTACAAATATGAGTATGTGCTTAGAGATTTAGATAGGAGAATTTTTAACTTAGCGTTTGCTTTTATATTAAAAATAATTCTGTGAAAAACATACTACAAAACACCTGAATTGTAAATTGTAATACTGATAGTACAACGGGCAGCATATGACGGCCATTGTGAAAAACGAACCCTAATTCCACCGACAAACTTTGCATCTCTAGCTTAGATACGCTTTTCACCAAATGATTCGTTTCATTATAAACAAGACTTGAGAGATCATGTTCTCATAAAGTTTTAGATGTAGCTCTTTTAAAAAATGTCACGCTTCCTGTACGACTCATACAAGTCGTACACGAACTTGATTCAGATCATCGTCCGGTCGTTTTACAGTTAGGTCAGAACTCAGACTTCACCCCGCCGTCGGTAAGGGTGGCTGATTACGCGAAACTCGTTAAATATTTTAAAGAAAATCCGTCGTCTAGTAGTTTAGACAGGATTCCGGACGTGTTGGTGTCTAAAGCCGACGCGGATTCAGCCATCGATTCCCTGGTTGATTATCTCCAGACCGCCGTCAGAGAGACCTCGAAAGAGGTACAAGCAGCGAACGATCGCTGTTTCATACTCCCTGACGACGTGAGAGCATTAATCACGGAAAAGAACGCCGTGATTCGAGCTTACGATGCTTACCCGTCTGTACAGAATCGTGATCGGTTACGTTCGTTACGTAAAACAGTTAAGTCTTGTATCTCTGAGATTCGGGGCGACAGGTGGGATAGACTCCTGGAGGGCCTCCAGCCATCTCACCTGTCGTACTGGACTCTCGCGCGAACCATAAAATCAGTTTTGGTCACTCCAATGCCTCCTCTCGACAGAGGCCCCGGGTTGCCTCCCGCGTTCGATAGCAGAGATAAAGCGGAATGTCTTGCCGCGAGTCTAGAGAAACAGTGTTCGCCTAACACTGATAACACTGACCCTTCCCATTTCGGCTTAATCGAATCAGCTGCGGAGTACGCACTCGCGTCTCCTCCGGCTGATACCCTAACCTCGATCACTTTCGATGAAGTTTTAGCCGCTATCAAGCTTCTCAAGCCTAGGAAGTCTCCAGGTCCCGATGGGATCAGGAACGAGGTTCTAAAACTCCTTCCTAATCGCATCATAGCTCTATTGGTCTGCATCTTCAATGCGACCATGTCCCAGGGTCACTTTCCAGCCGTCTGGAAAAAGGCCGTAGTGATAGGTATTCACAAGCCTGGCAAGAAAGCTACTCTTCCCGCTAGTTATTGCCCCATTAGTTTACTAGATACTTTAGGTAAACTTTACGAGCGGCTCCTTCTGAACCGTCTCCAGGTCACGATTACAGATCTCAATTTAATACCGCCTGAGCAGTTTGGATTTCGCGCCAAACATTCTTGTACAGATCAAGTACTCCGCCTCACGGAGTACATTTTTTCTAATTTTAACGGTGATCGGAATCCGGACCCGAACCCGGACATGATAAAAACTAAACCGAAACGTACAATAGCTGTCTTTTTCGATATTGCCAAGGCCTTCGATAAGGTCTGGCACGAAGGGCTCGAATACAAGTTACGTTTAGCTTGTGTACCCAATAGGTTAATTCACATCATTCGCGATTATCTTACCGATAGAACCTTCCGTTTTAGAGTGGACGGTGAACTGTCATCGCACCATCCGATACGCTCAGGTGTGCCACAGAGCTCCATACTCGCGCCCACGCTCTTTAATCTGTTCATCAGTGACCTACCTCGGTCTCGGGGGGACGAGGTATGTTGTTACGCTGACGATACCGTTATTTACACTTCCGGCTGGCGGTCGGAGTTTCTTAGGAAGCGCATCGAAAAAGCCGTTCGTACTCTCGGTGAATGGTTTCGTCGATGGCGCATAGAAGTTAATCCCGATAAGAATGCCGCAATACTCTTCGATCCCACGAAACGCGCAAATAACTGAGCCCATCAGGCTATACGGAATCGATATCCCTTGGGTCGAAGAGGTCAAATATCTCGGTGTTACATTAGACAGATATTTGAAGTTCAATTCACATATAGACAGAGTGCGAAACAAAGCCGCTATGGTCTTGGGTCGCCTCCATCCGTTGCTTTGTCATAAGAGTAAGATGTCCCTCAGACACAAGCTCACTTTGTATAAGACTTGTATCCGCCCCTGATTACATATAGCTGCCCCGTTTTTGCGCATATGTCCAAAGATAACTTTCATAAGCTACAGGTTCTCCAAAATCGTATTTTACGTAAAGTGACCGGTGCCCCGTGGTACATCCGGAGAGTCGATCTCCACAGAGACCTAGAGATCCCTTCTATCTGGGCGTACGTAAAATCACTCACGACTAGCTATTTTGAAAAAGCCGCGAATCATCCCAGTCCGTTAGTGGTATCTGCCGCACAATACGAATCCATACCGAACGCTGCGCGTTATAAAAGACGTCCGCGACACATTTTTACAGACCCTCCTGATTCAATCACGTCAGCGAACGATCAGTACCAGCCTGTCCCTCGAAACAGAGCGTGTTCACGCACACGCCCGCGTAACCACAGATCACGTCGCCGTGGTCTGGGGGTTAATTTCGCTCCTGCACACCCGATTAGGCCTCCCACGGCAGCGGCTCAAGCCTAGGTTCGATCCCTCGGTAGGGAGCCCTTGAGTACGTTGCTTGCGCGATACGGTGACACACAAATATACATCACCGCTACAACACTACACGATCACCTCCACACACGTGCACGCCTACACGCTTACACATGAAAGTGGAAGGTTTTACTTTTTTTTTCTTTTATTGAACTGAAAAACTCAATTTTCCGGTAATAAATATATGGAGGAGTTGTTGAGGCGTATATGCTTGGCACACATATACGTTTCAACAACTCATACATATATGAATAGTTAGCCTTGGTTAGCTAAGATAGGTCGCGATTTTGCATGCAACAGGCAACAGCCAAGCCGAGGTGTGCCGTGCACCCTTGAGCTTGTTGCCAAAATAAAATCGACTGAGTGCCTTAAGCGCTCGCCTTAGTAGTCCAGTGAAGCTGCTAAGACCTTGCTGGGTCAATAGCGTAGTCACTTCGAAACAAAAAAAAAATGTTCTCATTAAGAATAAGCGTTATATTTGATTCTTTTGAAAGATTACATTTGTTTGTAAATTCTGCAGCGTGTTTATGATATTATTATATATTTTCTGAATAGATAATAAAAATTAATAAAGAGAATGCGAAAACGACATATATATTTCTACCCATGAAAGAGCTCCCTACACGTTTCTAAGAGTCCATTATGAGGCCATTTTGTTATTACCTAACGAAAGGAGTACAAACGAGACATCTGTCTCTATCCATCAATGACTTCCATAACAGTTTTTGAAGTGGGTCGTCATCAGATCATTTTGTTCAGTCCTGTAGTAAGCTCTCGTCACTACTAACAAGGGACTACAAAGACGACATATGTATTTCTACCCGACAAGAAGTTCCATAACAGTACCTCAAAACATAAAATATAAAAAGAACTAATGTAATAAAAATCAAATTTAGAATTTTTGTTTCAACCTAATTACAGTGTCTCTTACTACTAGAAAAATAAACGACTATAAAAAGTTGGTTAGTATTTCGAAATGATCAAAACGTTTTGTGAAGTGTATACGTATTTCTACAGCGATTTATTTTTTACCAGTCGAGTGCAAAACGACGTACACGTCCTTACCGTATGGCGCCAGAGCGCGGTCAGTGGCGCGGTCTAACACGAAGTGAATCCTTCTTTCATACTTTTGTGTCAATCGAAACTAAATAAAGAAATAAATTGAACCTTATTCCATAGGAGTTAAAGTCTACATAATTAACATAAAATGGTGAAATTTAGTTCACAACTAAATAATTTTTTTCTCAGATGTAGTATACATAACTTGGATATTATTTCTTGTTATTTAAACTTGATTATATGTAGCATAATCAGGTATTCTTTAAATTTAAAAAAAAATCGTAAAATTACTGAGATTTTGATACCGAAAATCAGGCTGTTTTGCGCGAGGAGACTACGGAGAATTGATTATTTTAAATGAAAACTCATTAGTTTTAAAAACAATCATCTGTACAACATTGTTAAAGGTTCAATGTATCTGTAGTTAGTCATTATGTTTACCAAAGTTGAGTAGTTTTGTTGTAATTCTTGCCGAAAAACAGTGAAAATGGACCTTTTTTGGGAGCGCGTCCTTAATGAAAAGGATTCTTACGAATGCTGCCTTAATGAATCGAGATATATGATTGAGTTCTAGAGAAAACTTGTAGAGCTTGATATTACCTACAAAAATGTCATCGGCAGCATTGGTGTTATTAAAAAGAAGTTAAATACATATTGAATACTTGCTTTAAAAAGGTTACGTTTTAAGTGCACCGCGCTCGCCGAATGTTCGCCATCTTGCTCTTTTGTCTCGCTTTGGTTAGGTTAGGTTAGACTCACGTATTTTAGGCTGGAAGGTCCTTCAGGAAGGTTGAGCTGGATGAGGAGTAAACCTCGATAAAAAAAACAATGGTGGAGGGGCATGTTCTGTCCGCGGTTGGCTGAACCCAGGGGGGAAGGGGCGGGCGACCCGACCTTCCATTGCACGGGTTCGGCGGGCTGGGAGGCAGTCTTGCTACCGGACTGCCTCAGCCGCGTGTGGCGTGAGAAACGCCTGCCGCCGGAGGGTGTTGCGGAGCCTGCTCGCGTACCCCGTAACCACCCATAGTGCGGCGTAGGTTGTCGTGGAGTTTTTTAGTCTACTAGAGTTCGACTCGGTTCAGGTCCTCCCCCGGGGACTTGACAAGTCTATGAACAGTTTTCTCCACGTAAAAAAAAGGTTAGACATACGAAAAAAGGATATGTGAATATGCCTCGGGCGAGCGTGGTCCATTTGTGCGAAACCTTTTAAAATAAGTACGTATTTAACTATTTTGTAATAACACAAAATGTATTGTTATTATGAATGTTTACTGCCCACAAAAATGGGCATGAGTAAGCTAGTTAATGATATGAATTAGAACGGTAACATGCTAGATCTATAGAAGACAGGTTCTCGATTGCAGCTACTAAAAAACACTTTAGGTGGTTAGCGACAGATTATCAATTTTAAGGTGTTAGCTGGCCAAGTGGACTTTACCAAAAGCCCTACGTGGTTAGCGACAGATTATCAATTTTAAGGTGTTAGCTGGCCAAGTGGACTTTTCCAAAAGCCCTACCACCATGATAGGTTTTCATTACGTTGTTTCCTTTACCGAAATTTCCGGCTCATTTGTCGTCGTTTCAAATATCATTCGTCGTATCTCACATGAACTATTTGTCAAAATTAAATATGGAACTATTTTTTAATGTTTTTCATTTTGGTTGTAGCTTTTGTTTAATCTCTATGGGAAAGATTATTATTATAAAGTCTAGGTCCTTCTTCAGTTTCAATTCTATATTTCTGTGAAAAGTATGGTCAGATTGATTCTGTAATTTACACGTGAGAGCTTTCAAACACGGAAATTACGATAATTCCGTTATTTAAATTTTAATCTTAATATTAACATAAATATATAATTAAATGATATCTAACACAAATAATGCAGTTCGCAATGTGTTTAAATTATTACTCCAACTTTTTTATTTAAATATTATATTATATATTTGCTTTCTTAAATTTTATTTATGTACCTATATATAGCATATGTTATACGTATATATAACGTATATATTTACTATTATAGTCTGCCCGCGACTTCGTTTGCGTGGAATAGTTACTTTGGGCTAACAAACACGTAGCGGAAGCTCTCAAGAGGAAAAAACACGATTTTTAAACATTCTTCATTAGTGCTCCGCTCTTATTGGCCTTGGCGCGATAATATATAGCATATAATCATCCTCGATAAATGAGTTATATAACGTTGAAAGAAATTTTTAAATCGGACCAGTAGTTCCTGTGATTATTCGTAACGTCACAAACTTTACCTCTTTATAATGTTAGTATAGAAGTATATATTATATTCATATATGATTAGTTAAACATAAAATATTTTTTAAGGTAACGCCGACACCAGCATCAGTAGCAGATATAGGTTTGAGGAAATCTAAGAAGAAAAGAGCAGCTTCTCCACTACCAAGCGAAAGTTCGGGCGAGGAATATGACCCGTCTCGTGGTGATACTGCAGCTGCAATGAGTGTTGCAGCACCAAAACCGCGAAACACACGATCAAAAACTCCTAAAGTTCGAAAACCTAACAATACTAAAAGGGCGAATCCTAAAAGTAAGTTATTACGTTTTCCTGTTTTTCTGATTTTTGTTTTTTCTTCTGTACTTATAATAAGAAGTACTTGGGCGACTGAGCCTAGCTCGGTTCTTTAAAAAAGGTTTTTAAGTTAAAATAAACTGTTAGGTTTGCCTTATAAAAAATATCTCTTCTACTGTCACTCGGATTCGAACTGTGGTTACACGGATTTTCGAAGCAATCAATTTCCCTCAGAGCTATTTTTATTTTGACAGCGGCGGCGAATTCTATTCTATTTTATTCTATTCTATACTTTATATTCTAGCTATATTTTTTCATTGCCTGAAAACTCATTAAAAAAAAAGGTTTCCTTGAATAAAATCTATCGTCGATTTATCGTCTCCGAAACTATACATACTAAGTTTCACGGAAATAGATGACGCCGTCAACGAGATCCGTATCACTGCTAAAATACTGCGTCCATGATAAAACCTCTTAAAAAGTCATAAAGCATATCTTTAAGTGACATTTAGTCTTTGTTTCATTAAAATTGGTCCACTCTAGCAAAAATTATTCTTATGTTAATGACGTTGCGACTTGTACGAGACAAAAGTAGATAGTAATTAAACTCAACCGGTGTTAGACCCGATTAGGCCTCTCACGGCAGCGGCTCAAGCCTAGGTTCGATCCCTCGGCAGGGAGCCCTTGAGTGCGTTGCTTGCGCGATACGGTGACACACAAATATACATCACTGCTACAACACTACACGATCGCCCCCACACACGTGCACGCCTACACGCTTACACATGAAAGTGGAAGGGTTTACTTATTTCCCTCGTCGAACTGAAAAACTCTCAATTTTCCGATAATAAATATATGGAGGAGTTGCTGAGGCGTGTATGCTTGGTACACATATACTAAGATAGGTCGCGATTTTGCATGCAACAGGCAACAGCCAAGCCGAGGTGTGCCGTGCACCCTTGAGCTGGTTGTCAAAATAAAATCGGCTGAGTGCCTTAAGCGCTCGCCTTAGTAATCCGGTGAAGCTGTTAAGACCTTGCTGGGTCAATAGCGTAGACATCTCGAAAAAAAAAAAAAAACCGGTGTTAGTACAAAAAAGTTAAATGCGTATTGAATACTTCCTTTAAAAAGGTTACGTTTTAAATGCACCGCGCTCGCTGAATGTTCGTTACTTTTTTTTGCCTCGCTTTGGTTAGACTTGCGAAAACAGGATAACGCGAACTTGCCTCGGGCGAGCGCGGTGCATTTAGTACGAAACCTTTTTAAATCAATATTTATCTAACTGTTTTGTATATCAAGTTCCACGTGGAAGAAATTGCGGGCACAGCTAGTTAATAATATTTTACAATGAGCTATCAAGCCTCCAGAGGCTTAACTAAGTCCGCAATAACTCTGAAATATATCTCCTATTCCGTCCGGTTATGACGTACAGTTGTCCGGTCTTTGCACACGCGCAAAATCGTATTCATAAGTTGCAGGTTCTCTAGAACCGAGCGCTACGTAAAATCATCGGCGCCTCATAGTACGTCCGGAATAAGGATCGCCACAGGGACCTGGAGATTCCTTCTGTCTGGGCGTATATAAAATCACTCACACGTAGTTATTTCGAAAAAGCCGCGAATCATCTCAGCCCGTTAGTGGTATCCGCCGCAAACTATGAACCCGTACCCAACGCTGCGCAGTATAGAAGACGGCCGCGACACATTTTTACCGACCCTCCTGATTCAATCACGTCAGCGAACAATCAGTACCAGCCTGTTGCTTCAAACAGAGCGTGTTCACGCCCACGCCCGCGTAACCACAGATCACGCCGCCGTGGTTTGGGGGGTAAATTTCGCTCCCGCACACCAGATTAGACCCCCCTCGACAGCGGCTCAAGCCTAGGTCCGTTCCCTCGGCGTGGAGCCCTTGAGTACGCTGCTCACACGATACAGTGACACAAAACCTTACATCCCTGCTACAACATCATACACACCACCTATATACACGTGCACGCTTACACGCTGTTTGTTCTTTTTCAGAGAAATAAACGATAGACTTCTAGTTTTATTCTTCCCTATCCTATATAGTTTAGAGGAATTTTCCGACACAAAATACATATAGGAGTTGTTGAGGCACGCATACTTGGTACACATGCATGTTTCAATGGCTCATATACGTATATCTCTAGATAGCTTAACTTAGGTTAGCTCAGATAGGTCGCGATTGGCGGAAGGCGAAGGATAGGCTTGCTCCCTCGCGCTCTGCTGCAGTCCTCATAATTCTGCGGCAGGATGCAGCCGAGAAGGGTGTCACATATGTTGACATCCTTCAAAAGGCCCGGCAGGAGGTATCGCTTCCTGAATGTGGCGTTGACCAACTAAGGGTCCGGACGAGCGCTACGGGGGCAAAAATGCTCCAGATGCCAGGCCTCTTAGCAGCCCCGCAGGCCTACAAGCTGGCTGTTAAAGTGAGGGAGGCATTGGGACAGACTGGCCACTGTTGTGACGAACCGACATCCGGGTCCTGGGCATCGAGGACTCGGTGACGTGGGACGAAGCCGTGAAGGCGATCGTCCAGGTCAGTGGATGCGAACTCACCAACCTAAGGGTGGGTGAGCTCCGCGCCCGGGGAGAGGGAACCAATTCTCTTTACGTCTCCCTCCCCGTGGACGCGGCGCGGAAGCAGGTCGAAGCCGGTCGCCTCAGGATTGGCTGGAGTATGGCCCGAGTGGTGCACCTGGAGCCAAGGCCCCTCAGGTGCTATAAATGCATGGGCTTGGACCATACCCGGCCGAAATGTCCGTCGGCCGTAGAGAGGAGGGATGCCTGCTTCCGTTGCGGCAAGGACGGCCACCATGCAGACACTTGCGGCGTGGGGAAACCGCAATGCGTCGTCTGCGTGGAGGCCGGCAGGCTAGCAGCTCACATCATGGGAGGGGGCGAGTGTAGGCCTCTTCCCATGAAGGGGAAACTTCCCCTTTTTAAAGGGGTACAAATGGAGGTAGCTGCTGTGGCTAGTTAATGGACTACATCCACAGCAGCTACCTTCAGTCTAACTTGACCCACTCCGCCGCCGCTCAGGACCTTCTCCTACAGGCGGTGGTGGAGTGGGACATCGACATTGCCATCGTCGCGGAGCCGTACCGCGTTCCGGATCAGCTTCACTGTTTCACAGTCAAAGAGAGGGGCTCCGGGTTCGTGGCGGTCGCCTCACAGGGTCTTGCGACCATCGGAATTTATTTCTCCCCGAACCGGCCCCTCATCGAGTTCGAGTCCTTTTTGGACTCACTGGGGCCGGTCGTGAGGCGGCTTGAGCCGCTCCCCATCGTCGTACTGGGCGACTTCAACGCGAAATCCAGGGCGTGGAAGTTACCGAATAGCGCGCAGGGAGCCGACCGCCGTATGCCAAGAGTGCGGCGTTGACCCGGACACCGCGCAGCACACATTGTCTGAGTGTGCTGCGTGGGAGGAGCAGCGCCGCATTTTGGCTGCGGCGGTAGGAGGGAACCTCTCGCTGCCGAGCGTGGTCGCGGCCATACTCGGTTGCGAGGATGTCTGGAACGCAGTTGCCTCCTGCGAGGAAGTCGTCTCGCAGAAGGAGGCAGCGGAGAGGGTCCGCGAGAACGATCCGCTAAGTGGCCGTCTCCGCCAAAGGAGGACAGGCAGGAGGAGGCGGCAGTTTGACCGCCTCCTCCCGCCACCGTAGCCGGACCTAGGGACGGGTGGGGCTGGGGCCCCACCTTCCCATTGCACAGGTCCGGCAGACGAGGAGGAGACGGCCGGTGTGTACCCGGCTGTCTCCTTACAAGACGAGGCCCGGCGGCGGCACTTCTGCCGCTGGGCCACACCGCTGGGGCGGCACGATGAAGTCTATAGAGATCTCGTGCCGCCCCAACAACAGCGGAAGACGTACACCGTGGGGTTTAGTCCGTGCGAGTCGGACATAACCCACCCTCTCCCCAGAGAGGGTGGGTATCCATAAGAGATTTCCCCACGTAATATAAAAAAAAAAGATAGGTCGCGATTTTTTCACAAAACAGGTGACAGCCCAAGCCGACGTGTGCCGTGCACCCTTGAGTTAGTCGCCCAAACATCCCAAACCGGCTGAGTGCCTTGAGCAATAGTTCGGTGAAGCTGTAAAGACCTTTCCAGATCAACAGCGTTTTCATTTCGAATAAAAAGAAACATCTATTTTATGTATTTGTAACCTTTTTTTTTAACGTGTCGAAATCCTTTATGGATACCCACCCTCCCGGAAGGTGGCCGTCGGGCTCCTACCCATAGAGAGACAGACTGGGCACACACCGGCTGGCTCCCCTCGTCCGCCGGACCTGTGTAATGAAGGATGAGCCCCCCGGCTGCATCCCCTCAGGTCCGGCTACAGGCTTTACTTATGCTGACTCGGGTTCTATGGGAATTCGATCAGCTGCCTAATATTATATAAGACCCCTGGGTTGGTTTATTGTCTTAACTTGTGTTTAGCCCTATATTTTGTTAGCTCATTGTACTTTTGTAGCACACATCTGGCTGTTTCTTCCTTATCCCAGGCGTACTCTGCGTAAATGAAAGCTTTTCAATCTCTTTTCGAGTTCTAATGATTCATTATATTTGTAACTATCTAATACATAGTAGTAACTTCGTCTGCATCTGTTTATTACCTGTACAATATATTTTATCTACAGAAAAAAAAAGAAAATGAAAGCAAGAATAATGATGTTTTATGCTTATTTTATGTTATACAACAATTTATATGTTAATATTATTAAATATTTTAAGATTATTAGCTATTAAATGGAAGGTATGAAAGTAAAAACGCCTCTGTCCACTTTGCATATATTTGCCATAAACTGTTAAGCTCGTTTAAAAGCAATGTTGGGGTTAACATTATTGAATTAATATAATGGTAAATAATTTCTCCCAAATAGTATTTTCTTATATAGAACCAGTTGGTGATGAATCTATACTAATATATAAAGCTGAAGAGCTTGTTTGTTTGTATGGTTGAACGCGCTAATCTCAAGATCTACCGGTCCGATTTGAAAGTTTCTTTTAGTATTAGATAGCTCATTTATTGAGGATGGCTATATGCTACATATCACGTTAAAACCAATAGGAGCTGAGCAAAAATGAAGAATGTCTCAAAATCGGGCTATGTTGGAAGCTTCCGCTGCGTGTTAATGTCAGTATTATATGCGTTGCCATAGTAACGCGATAATATTATATCGCAAATATTTTCATGGTTTATTTTGTGTTCCTATTCAAAAAGTTTATTCTACGTTAGTTTTGTTTACAATTTTTAATTATACGTGTTACGTTTATATCGCAAACATTTCTAAAGTTTATTGTGTGTTGCTATTCAAAAACTTTAGTAGTAATAATATTCGTCCAATAAGACAGTCGAAGGAATTAACCCATATTGCCAATTCTAAAGTTGTCAATATAGGTAGTTTTCTTCTATGTCCAAGTTAATGTAAAGGTATAAGCCCCAAATCCTCTATATAATATTTCATAAATTTTTATCTTCTTAATTTTCATGACCACAGAATTCATGCTCTGTGATATTATTTTTCATTAATTTCACTTATGCACAATAAACGAACCATATTACATAAAACGTCACCAATTTACTTAACACAATATAGAGACAAGTAACACGAGATTATGAATAAAATATAAAATCCACTACATGACAGACTGAAATTCCGCCAAAAACGCATCAAAAATAATAACTTAATTATATCGACACTATGGACATATTACATCTATATAATAAAAGATTTAACACATATTGTTTGATAATGTTTAGCTTAATGTTTTCATTACATGAGCACTTACGGTGATATATAGCAGTTTAAAGTTCCAGTTATGTGGCTGATGATAAATCCCATCCCATTCGATACACTATTAGTATTCAAATATATAATGTACATGTTACCTGTTACAATAGATGATGTGCGTGAGATACTTACAAATATTTTTGAAAGAGTATTATTGTAATTTATACTAGATGTGTGATCACAATTTTGAATTAATTTTACATATTAAGAAAACGCGTGCGAAGCCGCGGGTAACAGCTAGTCCTTTATAAATAGAATGTTGTCGAAATAATGATCTTTTATTTAATGCTCCTATGTATTATAGATAATGACATCTATGTTCATCGGAGTAACCGTTCAATTAAGAAAAAACCTAACGTATGTGTGTATCCATATGGTTTACCGTACACAATATAAAGTATTATATCTTATACCTTTAAACGAGCAATTCTTGTATATTTTTATATTTGTATATATTCAGGATCTCGGAAACGGCGTCATCTATTTCCGTGAAACTTAGTATGTAGGTAGTTTCGGGGACGATAAATCGATCTAGCTAGATTTTATTCATAGAAAACTTTTTTAACTAAGATTTCAAGTAATGAAAAAATATAGCTAGAATAGAAAGGTACTAAATTTCGCCGCCGCTGTCAAAACAAAATTAGCTCAAATGGAAATCGGTTGCTTAGAAAATCAGTGTAACCCCATTTCGAATCCGAGTGACAGCAGAAGAGATATATTTTTTTGATATCTTTTTTTTTGTAAGAAGAAAAATGTTAATTTTATAAGGCAAACCTAACAGTTTATTTTAATTTTAAAATGTTTTTTAAAGAACCGAGATAGGCTCGATCGCCCAGGTACTAGAATATGATATATGGTTCTATAGAGAACTATATAAAACATTCTATATGTTAAATTCACAAGTAAAAAAAAGATAATATTCTAGAATAGCTGATACCTGCGTTTCCATCTGCATTTTTTAATCTTAATTATATATTTCATTTTCAAAGGAAAAACATTGAAAAAATGCAAAAATGTACGGACAAATTTGTTTGAAAACAATGTTATCTGTTTACTTCTCCCTCTTCTGCGCATGCGCACAACACAGCTTGCCCACTTCTCCGTGGCATGAAAATACTTCACTGAAAGAGCAGTGTTTAGAGTTACAAACCATAATATATCCAGTAATTTTTGCGTAATGTTACGCAGTCTCTATAATTTTATTTACATGAATTAATATTTTTATTCTTAAATTATATTCCAAATATAACAATGTTACAGAAAAAAGCGAAAAGACTGAAAGAAATAGAATTAATGCAGCGGTGACTAAGGATACGGGACCACAAAGTCCGTGGGCCGAATCGCTACCCAAAGAAATACTCGCAAAGATATTTGAATATGTTGTATCATCACAAGGAACTCTACCAGCTGTAATAAGGTAAGTAATCTTAAAACAGTAGTGACTATTGCTTTCAATTTTAATTACTATTTCATGTGTAACTTGAATTAAATGTATACTAATACATCTACATTATCTATACTAATATTATAAAGATGTAAAGTTTTTGAATTGTGTGACGTTGTGGGAGGTAATCTCAGGAACTACTGATCCGATTTGAAAAAATCTTTCAATGTTATATAGCTCATTTATCGAGGATATTTATACCATCACACCAAGACCAATAGGAGCGGAGCACGTAGGAAGAATGTTTCAAAATCGGGGATTCTTTCCTCGTGAGAGCGTCCGCTGCGTGTTAGCGTTAGCCTAAAGTATATTCCACGCGAACGAAGTCGCGAGCAGAGGCTAGTTAAATATTAATTTCATTACAGTGTTGTAATATTCGTGAAATACCCATATGTTACGTGTTTAAGTGTTGATTATTGTAATTTCAGGTTAGGTAAAGTGTGTAAACTATGGCACAGTGTGAGCTGTCTACCGGAGTTATGGAAGAATGTCGATCTTGCGCAATACACGAGTGAGAAATGTAAAACTGATTACAAACTGGTTTGGATGCTCGAAAATCGCTTATCACAGTGTCAAAGTTTAAATATTGGTAAGGTTTTAAATATTCTTTGAATAGTTTATAATTAAATAGTAAGTTTATAAACTTGTGATTATCTTGTTTGAAATTTTAAACAGATAAAATGACAGTGACCGGATTCTTTAAAAAATATATAAATGCACCCGCTATACATATATATGTGAAAATATCGCATTGTTCTTGTAATAAAAATATAAGTAATCCTTACACATTTTTTTTTTATTTCATTTGTGATTAAAATATTGAAAAATATATTTTATGTTACATCAAAATTGGGTCGAAGTGAAATTTTGATCGTAATAAAAATACAACAATGTAAATTAAAATAAAATTATTATAAAAAGAAATAAATACATAATGTATCCATAATAACAATGCACATAATAAAAATATCAACTTAGACTAGTAGATACAAAATTTCGAAAAATATTACATAATATTAAAAAAAAAATCTATAATTATATCATTGTGAATATGACAGTATAATAGTGGATATTTAATATTTTTTTAACTATATTTTCATGAATAACACTTTTTTAAAATACTTTATAGGTAAAATATCACAACCTCATTCGATGTTAAATAACAATATGATTTAAAATAATAAAGCTCAGACTCGGTTGCAAGGATTCGAACCCACTTCGATCGACGCGGTATCGGGACATACTGAGCCACCGTCAGTGTTGCCGTTGAAGTAATAAAAAAGTCTCCAGACGTCAGTTGAAAAGTTGCTAGATATTGAAAAATCCGCCGGAAGTTGCTAAATGTTTCATGCTATTTCATGGTAAAAAAATATGGTGAAAATACTATATTGCGAATGTTTCACTGTGATAAAGTGAAAGGCTTTAGTTGGATTAGGTATTACAACTTTTAATCACGTTATAACCCTTGCTGTTTTCATTCTGGTCTATCGAACTGAAAAAACTCCAAAGTTTCCGATAATAAATATATGGAGGAGTTGTTGAGGCGTGTATGCTTGGTAAACATATGCGTTTCAACAACTCATACATATATGAATAGTTAGCTAGGTTAACTAAGATAGGTCGCGATTTTGCATGCAACACTGCACAAGGGTAGGTGTGCCGTGCACCCTTGAGCTAGTTGCCAAAAATAAAATTTGTTGAGTGCCTTAAGCGCTCGCCTTAGTAGTCCGGTGAAGCTGTTAAGACTTTGCTAGGTCTATAGCGTAGTCAGTTCGAGGAAAAAAAATCTGGTCAACCTTGAGATCAAACATCATTCTGGTAGGAAATTCCAAAAACAACATTAGCAATTTATTTTTTTACCAATAATTACAATTAAATTAGTACCAAAATATTTTCAATGTTCAATTAGTCGCTAGAAGTCGCTATATTTATTAAAGTCGCTAGATTGAAAAAAAAACGTCGTTAAACATATCCAAAATCCGCTAGATCTAGCAACAAAGTCGCTAAAATGGCAACAGTGGCCACTATTACTTCGTTCTCTTTTGAATTTCGTCCGATGATGATGTGAGAGCAGTGAGTTCGAAAAAAAAAAATCTTGAATTGTTTTTTTTTTCATTGCAGCTCAATGGAAGGTGTGCAACGTTTCGTGGGTGCTGGCATGTGTCGCGGACTATTGTCCTGGGCTTGTCGAGCTCAGCGTCGCAGGTTGGAATCGCATCACGTCTGACCAGCTGTTTGACCTCATACAGGCTTTGCCTAAATTGCAGCGGTTAGATCTTTCGCTTACGGTTAGTGTCTATCTGAAATAATATGTCTTTGTAGTGTAACTTCTTATAGGAAGGTTTTGAAATTCTGATCGCAAACTTTTTGTATGATGAAAAGTGGTGGGGGTAAACACTGTGTCGGGTAGAGTGTTGAAAACACCGATTCTCGTCTGATCACCGAAGTTAAGCAACTTCGGGTGCGGACAGTACTTAGATTGGTGACCGCATGGGAACACCGCGTGACGTTTCTTAAATTAAAATGTTTCCCCGTAATACGAAAATTTCACTTCTATCGTGTGTCGTTACGACACATCCTGATTTTTTATTTTATAATATTACCTTAATCTTATATGTTAAGTAGCATATCAATAAATACTTTACATTGTTCGTTTTCTGCGGGTATGCATTATTACGTCAAATTAACGAACGTAATTTTTTTTATCATTAAATTACGTCAATAAAATGCATTGACGTAATTTTGTTCGCTACTTGACAAATCTATTGAATCACAAATAAGGTAAAATATTTATAGTAGTAGTTGTCCGGTAATCAAAATTTGAATGTGATTTATTTATTTCTTTAAATTACATTATTATTCAGGTTTCTTGACTGTACAAATAGAGTAGTAGATGTAAGGATCGTGAAGTACGACAAATAGAGGCTTATAAATAAAGGCTTTGGACTCGTCGATAATTTAGGGTAAAACGATTTTGTTTTCCAAAAAACTAATGCTGGTCAATAGAACATACTAATATTATAAAGAGGTAAAGTTTGTGAGTTTGTGACGTTGTAGGGCGTAATCTCCTGAACTAATGGTCCGATTTGAAAAACTCTTTAAATGTTATATAGCTCATTTGTCGAGAATGGTTATATGCTATAATATATCATACGCTAATAGTAGTAGGAGCAGAGCACATAGGAAAAATATTTAAAAATCGGGGTTTTTTTTACTCTTGAGAGCTTCCGCTGCGTGTTAGAAATAAGGAATATCTTTATTCCACGCGAACGAAGTCGCAGGCAGAGGATAGTAGAAAATAAAAAATAAAGAAAAAGTTTGTTGAGAAACAAAGGTGAAAGTTGTGGGTTTCACCTATTCTTTTGGAAACAATACTTTTTTGTTTGTGAAAGGAACCCTATGCCTGTTTCTGTTACCTTGACAATGTGATGCAAAATGTCACTATGGTCGGTTCAGTAATTTAGACGTGGAAGCGTAATGAAGAAATTTAATCCGATGAAGATCTATCAAGCTAATAGCAACATAACAAACTAGTCGAGTGATGGTATGAAGGCCTATCAGGCCAATAGCAACAAATTAGTCTGTTGAAGTTGTGAACTCTTGATAGGCCGTTAGCAAGAAACTAGTCCGGTGAAGTTGTGAAGACAAAGACCTATCAATCTAATAGTAACATACCAAACTAGTCGAGTGATGGTGTGAAGGCATATCAGGCCAATGGCAACAAATTAGTCTGGTGAAGTTGTGAAGACTTATCAGTCGGATAGTAACAAAACAAACTAGTCCAGTGAAGGTGTGAAGGCCTATCAGGCCAATGGCAACA
>JACEII010000013.1:4492389-4539061 GCA_014332785.1 Antheraea mylitta | reverse complement strand
AGTTGTGAAGACTTATCAATCGAATAGTAACAGAAGAAACTAGTCCATTGAAGGTGTGAAGGCCTATCAGGCCAATGGCAACAAATTAGTCTGGTGAAGTTGTGAAGCCCTATAAATCCAATAGTAACATTATAAAATAGTCCAGTGAAGGTGTCAAGGCCTATCAGGCCAAGGGGAACAAATTAGTGTGGTGAAGTTGTGAAGACCTATCAATCCAATAGTCACAAAACAAACTAGTCGAGCAAAGACGTGAAGGCCTATCAGGCCAATACCATTAGTCAGTTCGAAACAAAAAAACGTAATAAACAAAAAAACTCACTTTTTTATTTATAACATTATTTAGGTTGTTCACCAGGCTATGTTATATCTGTGATATAAGTTTTCGCTAATCGGAGGTTTTATTAAGTTTAATTTATATTCTAGTCGGAGACGGGCAGCTCCAGCACGTGTCTGTCGGCGGCTTCGATGGCGCGTGTCACAGAAAATTTCGGCGAACGACTTACTCACTTGACATTGGCGAATAATAAATTCAGCGCTCTACCACAGATACTTTCTTCCGTTGCGGTAAGAATAATTAAACATTCTTAGGACGCGTTCCACATGACGTTCACAACGCTCACAATAGCCTTTTAGCCGTACCGCATGACGACCGCAATCGTTGCGGTCGCGCCGAAAACGCCATAACATACGTTCACGCGAAACTCACGACGTCCCATGTCTGGAGGTGGGTCGATGTGAGCATCGGCAAAATTGGCGAGATTTTCAATAAAGATGGCGACCGTAAAAATGTTATTTTTTAATGCGGTAAGGACATTATTAATATACATTTATTAATATATTTACATGAGATTAGTCAATTAAGTTTTGATAATTTTAAATTCTATAGAAAAATGTTGTGAATCATAAAATTTTATGTAGAAATTAAATTATAATCATTTGATGACAATTTAATGTTTTTATGATAATTAAAATATAAAAATTGAGCTATACATTTTTTTTTTTCAATATATTTCAATAAACTTAATAATAATTAAAATTTACTGTTAAGACTTACAAATTGTAGCTTAACCTCTTAAAGCTTTTGCTTGGTTTTTTCTAGATCGTCATTAGGGTGTTTCAAAAAAATCGAATATTTTTTTTTTTCAAATGGTCGGCAAATTCTGTCAGAGAATGCTAAAATAAAGACCTCGTCAAAATTTGAGCTCTTAATTTAAAGATTTAGTGGTCGCGGTTCGCAACTTTCTATTTCCCATTTAAATAACATAAGAAATAAATGCTTTCAACTTTAGAATTTTATACCTCTGGATTGAATGAACTTATGGCAATGACCAACTCAAATTCTTATAGGAAATTTAATGCCCTACAAAAAAGGTCTCTTATAATTTTTCCATAAATTGAATCCTTCCAGAGTTATTCAAGGTTAAAGTTTAATTTAAACCAATTTTTTGGGATTTTCAACTTTTATCATTATGTAATAAAAATATCATATATCATACATGCGGAAGGTAATAAAAAAAATAAGAACAAATGTAAAAAGGTAGAAATTAACAATAATCAACTGTCTAACTTTTATATTAAGGCTTTTTTTTACAATTAGGGTACATCTCTCTGTGTTTTTTTACCACTTGTAATAGATACTGAAAATCTTCTTAATTTTTTCTGATGCTTACTCTTTGATAATAGAATCCATCTATTATAAAATCGAATTATTGAGACGATTATAGAAGCTTCTTCACGTAGCGGAATTTCTGTTTGACGCCACATTTCTATGACTTTCTTCGTTGTACTTGCTAAACTTTGTTTAATTGTTAAGTTTTATGGTAGTAAAAAAAACTGATATAACCTCTTTGAACAATGGAAGTTTTCTTCCAACAAAATTTTGACTTATTTTACCAATTAAATAAATTTCTTCTCCCATAATGTCGAATTCTGAGTTGGCTTGTGAATAAAGAAGAATAATAATGTCCACTTTGAATTATTAAACAAATATTTATCGAATCAATACGTATACCTTTCTTCCGAGTCGATGCACTCATAAGAAACTTGATTTTGACACTTGTTATCGGTACTTACCGGCAGAGGGATTACATAATAGATAACTAATCCAATATAAAATAATTTTTAAATGATAATTTCAACAGAATAGTTGACAATAGCAATTTTATTATTAAACACGATGATTACATCTACGATACGTTTTCTTTGTTACTAATAATAAATAATTTAATTAAAGGAGTTATTATTTTTCATTAATCAGATTTTGGAAATAATTATTGTTTATCATATTATAAAAATTTATTATATGTCTAACTAAAAAATATTTTTTTTCCTACATAATAAGAACTGTAGCATTAAAGTTGAAAAAATACAAAAAATCGGTTTAAATCAAACTTTGACTTTGAATAACTCTGAAAGGATTCAATTTATGGAAAAATTATAAGAGACCTTTTTTGTAGAGCATTAAATTTTCAATAAGAATCTGAGTTGGTCATTGCCATAAGTTCATTCAATCCAGAGGTATAAAATTCTAAAGTTAAAAGCATTTATTTCTTATGTTATTTAAATGGGAAATAGAAAGTTGCGAACCGCGACCACTAAATCTTTAAATTAAGAGCTCAAATTTTGACGAGGTCTTTATTTTAGCATTCTCTGACAGAATTTGCCGACCATTTGAAAAAAAAAATATTAGATTTTTTTGACTAATTCGTCATTTGTATTATTTACCTGAACGTTCAAAACACCCCATAATATGTTACACTTGAGTTTACGATGGTAACGTACGAGAGTAAGTAGAACGGGAAAACTCGTGGTCGTTAGCGTGAGCGTTGTGAGCGCTTACTGGAATGCACTCTAAGTCTGATAATGTTGTCGAATTTGTTGAAACATATCAGATATTATTATAACTTTGTTCCCAATGTTTATGTAAAGAGGACTTATCTTGCCTGAATATGTCTTTGCTTCCAGTTGCAAATCATTCAACCAATATTAATGATAATATCTATTATCTATATTCGTACATGACGAAGATACATTTCATTTGAGGCTCAATCATATCAAAACTACTAAATGTATTAGCATAGAATGATCTCTCGATGTGGATTTTTTCGTAAATAGTTACTGAATATTTCGTTTTTTGAATTAAAGGGCAATGTCATGACATATCTTTTTAATTAAAAGTTTGTTTAATGCACAGCAAATTTGGCGATCATTAACTAGTATGGAGGTAAATTTAAGACTAAATTACCTATTTATAGTGAATTTTTTAAATCTCTAACATATATCATGCATATGTATATTGTATTATTCATGTATTTCTTATAGTGTTGCAGACGATAAATTATTTTGACATGTGCTATAAAATATGTTTCTAGGCTCATTGCCAAAATCTCGAGGTGCTTGACATATCAGGTGCTCTCGCTACTTCTCATCCAGCTCCTGTACCGTTGGAGGCGCTTCAAAAGGGATGCCCTAAAATGCGAGTGTTCAGAGCAGCCAATTCACAACTTGTATTAGCATCTACAACAACGTTACAACAAGTGAGTAAATTATATTTATATACTAGTCTCTGCGCGCGACTTCGTCCGCGTAGAATAGTTATTGTGGGCTAACACTAACACACAGCAGAAGCTCTCAAAAGGAAAAAATCCCTGATTTTGAAATATTCTTCATTAGTGCTTCGCTCCTACTGATCTTAGCGTGTCGATATATAGCCTATAACCTTCCACGATAAATGAACTATATAACACGGAAATAATTTTTCAATTCGGACCAGTAGTTCTTGAGATTACCCCCTACAACATCACAAAGTCACAAACTTGACCTCTTTATAATTTTAGTATAGACTAGCTATGCCCGCAGTTCCGCACGCGTTTTTTTTTAATTGCAGTAAGGAAATATAAAATTATCAAACCATGTAAATGGTCGTTAAAACAATTGTAAGTACGACACGCACGCCACTTACAGTAACTTGTAACGTATGCTTTAGACTTATCAGTAACAACAGCGTATTAAATGAGGTTTATCATCAGCAAAACATATTTTGTATTTTAACCCACCATATTATATAGTGTTCACTTAGTATATATAGTGTTCACTTAAACTGAATAAGGAACTAATGAAACAATAACTTAAAATATTATTATAAAGATTTACATTACATTTAATATATGTTGCCATTATAATTAAAATTTTGTAACTATACAAAAAATTAACGCTTGTCTGTTCGGCAAGAAATTGTGTTATGGAACTCTTTACGTAATACGTTTATAGTCTAAGATCTTATTAGAAAGACCTCTTCTTTCTTCAAAGTTGCTAATAATTATAATGTCGAATTGTAAACAATAAGCTGATAATTATTTATCTAATTTAAAATACACAATGATTTGAAACCTGAAAATCTTGCTAAATTTTATACAGACAAAGTCGTGGGTAACAACTAGTCTAAAATAGGATAACCTAAATTACTTTTCATAAGGTCAGCTATCTGCCAGTGAAAGCTTCGTGAAGATGGGTGTTACAGTTTTGGAGATACTACTGCGGGTGAAGCCATGGTTAACAGCTAGTACAAACTAAAATTGCTTAAATTACTTTTTTAAGGTTAGCTATCTGCCAATGATTCTTGATAATTTAATGTATGTCCGAAAGAACCTTGATAAACTGGATTTTGTAAAAGACTGGCATAGTCTAAATACTAGGAACCGTGACAAACTGGTTATCCCATGTTTTAGACTTAGTAAAACGGGTAATAGTTTTTTTGGAAAATAGTGTACGGTTCTATAACAATATTCCATAGGATATTACCGATTTGCCTGATTGTGAATTTAAGCGCCATGTCAAACGGGTTTTGGTCTCAAAAGGCTATTGTAGAGTGGATCAGTATGTGAACGATAGTGGTGTCTGGAATTGACTTATCTCTGTGCATCCATTAAAATGTTTTTAACCGACTTCAAAAAAAGGAGGAGGTTATCAATTCGACTGTATGTTTTTTTTTTATTTTTTAATGTTTGTTACCTCATAACTTTGGACTGGCTGAACCGATTTTGAAGATTCTTTTTTTATTTGAAAGCTAGTGCTTCCTGTGTGGTCCAGTTCTGTCAACGGCATCCAGTGCAAAACCGTATAAGTGTTAAATTTGCATTTGGTGTGTATACGACAAATAGACGAATAACTCAATATCATGCCAACCAATTTCGATGATTCCTTTTTTATTGTAAAGGGTGTTCTTCAAGGGTAGTTTGATGAGAGTTTGGTTAGGTTCTGATTATGGGATCCCTGACAAAGTAACACAACTTTCAAGAAACAAGTCTACTCCTTTCTTAAGGGCCGGCAACGCATCTGTGATTCCTCTCGTGTTGCAGGTATCCATGGGCGACGGTGATCACTTACCATCAGGTGACCCACATCTTATAGAAAAAAAAATTATGTACACTAAAAATGGAAAAATAAAGTAAATTTTCAAAAAAAAGAATTAACCGACTTCAATATTAATCAGAGGCATAAAAATAAGGCACTGAAAACCGGAAAATAAATAGTTTATCAAATTAACCAAATTTAATGAAACATATGAATATGTGTGCTACCAAGAGATGCATTGGAAGTCGGTGCCTTTGTACCTAGATGTAGATGATATGATTTTCGGTTGGCACCGATTTCCAATACATCTCTTGGTAGCACACATATTCATATGTTTCATTAAATTTGGTTAATTTGATAAACTATTTATTTTCCGGTTTTCAGTGCCTTATTTTTATGCCTCTGATTAATATTGAAGTCGGTTAATTCTTTTTTTTGAAAATTTACTTTATTCCATTAAAAGTTTCTGTCATGTGTGTAATATAGTCTAAATATTATATATATTAAAAAGATAAACCAAATCGAGTTTCTTGCCGGTTCTTCTCGATGACTGGGTTGTTTCCGAACCGGTGGTAGTTTTTGACGTTTATAAGTGCCTTATTAGGGCCTAAACTGAATAAAGTAATTTTGATTTTGAATGAAAGTTTCGCGAAGATCGGTCTAACCGTTTTGGAGATAGTACTGCGGGCGAAGCCACGGTTAACAGCTAGTCTACATATAAACAAACTAAATTACTTATTATAATGTCCGTTATGTGTTGGTGAAAGTTTCGTGAAAATCGGTCAAACCGTTTTTTGCAGACGAAGCCGAGGCTTAACACCTAGTCTAATTTAGAGTAGCCTAAGTAAACCAACGGTAAATTCTGCTATCTGTCAGTGAAATTCTCTTCAAAATCGGTCTCGCCGTTTCGTATATTACCCGGAACAAAGAGACAGACACACAGACAGACATACAGACACTTCATTTTTATAATAAGTATAGATATAGATGCAATACAGGCATATTTGTATAATATTACAAAAATATGATTCAAATATTCTAAATACTCTAATCATAGTTTCTTCTGAAACTTTTTCGCATGTATGCTTTATTTTTAGATTCTTACGTATGAAATTGGCGTTTTTTGACTGACTACTTTGATCTCAAATATCTGGCGTTTAGTTAAGAAATCCAAATTTACATTTATTTCATATTTAGGCTTTGTATATTTGTGTTTCGAATTTCGTTATTCATTTAATTTCTCACCATTTGACTTTTATTTCATACTAGCTGTGTCCTCGACTCCGTCCGCTTGAAACCTAATATAAAAAAAAACAGTTTCTAAACAAATCATCTATATGTATTAAATCCATTTGCTTATCTACTTTTCTCGCGTATCTAAGTCGCGTCGTCATAAAAATTACACTAACTTTTGATAGAGTGTATCGATTTTAATGAAACCAAGAGTCTATGTCACCTGAGGATATGCTTTATGATTTTCTTCAGATTCTGAATCTTCTGATCTTCTAGCAGTGATAGTGTTAACACAAACAGAGACCGACAGATGTTTGTAAAAAGGATTGAAATGTATTTAATTACTTATTTCAAGACATCTACAACATTTTTTTTTTACAATAATCTAAAAAGTATAGACACGTTACTAACAGAGTTATATTTATTTTGTTATATGTATATAATGTATAGATAGTATCATATGTATAGAATGGATATGTATAAAATATATAGAAGGTAGATAACTGTTATTTTTGCTTATGTACATGTGTGCTTTTAAGTACAATGTATAGTACAGATGTTGATTATTTTTTTAGTTGAGTATTTTATATTTTATTACTTAAATAGTTGTTTTTAGTTATTTCTCTATATTTTCCTACATACGCACTGTTTCTATAGTGATCCTGGGTTTACATCTATAAGTGTTAAATTTATAAGATGTATAATTTAAATTTGTGAGGTTAAACACAGTCTCGTGAATCTGATAAATAAATAAAAAATTGAGCCATCAAGGGACGCCTGGCAGATATGAAACGTCAATGTTATGCACGAATACGATGCCACTAAGCGTCGAAACATTTAATTGTTGTATCCAAATTATTTTACTAACGTTAAAATTTAATATTTGACATGTACTATCAACTCCATTAGAGAGCATACATAAATTATGTCAAACGTTAAGGGAGTAGGAAAGTCCTAAATTTCGTAAAGTCACATTTTCAAATCTACATGTTAAAATATGAAGTTTGCACTGTGCACGAAATACTCAAAATATTTACAACCCTATCTGAAGAAGAAGATTCAAACTGTTTTGTAGGCCACTCGTTCTACTAGTGTTTCGCGGCACGCTCCGACGACCTGCGCCATTTGATAAATGAACAAACATACTGCGCCTAGTTGAATTTTTGAATGTTGTATTTAATAAATATGAATATTTTCGCAAGAAAATAAATAGTCATCATTTTATGGGATACATTTATAATACTTTGTCTTTACATTATACCATAGCTGATTGCTGTCGTAATCTGTTTTTTTTATGCATATGACTTATACAAAACAATTTCGATGTTTTACATCTGCCAGACGTCCCATGATGAATCAATTTTTTTGGATGTACGTAGGACAAACTTCGGTCAATTTATATGTCTATTTATAAGATTTTATAAGATTAAAAAAAATCATGATATAAAAATATTATATTATACGTAATTTCAAATATTTTAAAATTTGTCCATTTTAAAAAACACTGGAGATTAATTTAGGCAACAAAAAGCCAACGTCACGCGGTGTTCCCAAGCGGTTACCTATTCAAGTAATGATCGCGTCCGACGTTGCTTAACTTCGGTGATCGGACGAGAATCGGAGTTTTCAACGTGGTATGGACGTTGACGACAAAACATTTCTATCTACGCGTCTCTCTCGCATGTGTGTGACGTCACGGAATATTAAATAAAAATAATTTGTTTCTTATGCTTATGCAGATAGGGTTGCAAATGTTTTTAAGTATTTCGTTAATAGTGCAACATTTGTCTTATGTGTCGCCACAAGCCGGCAAGCCAAAATTTGGTTTAGGGTGCGCCTATAGATGTTTCACATCAAAAAATATATTAATTATGCGAACCGCGAGGGAGTGGAATGTGCTGCCTGCATTTTTTTTTCCTGAAGCATATGATGTAGCAGCAATCTTCAAAACAAGAGTGAATTAGCATTTACTGCGTGAACGCATTACATCCTAGGCCTCGCCCTCACTTTCCATCAGGTGTGACTGAGGTAATACGTAGCACAGATTTAAAATATCGCGTTACTTTATTAATTGTAAAAGAGAACACGGTTGTCGTTTCGGTTGGTTCAGATGGAGACGGAGGGGTGGACGCAGCTGGAGGAGCTGTCGATAGCGGGCGAGGCGAGTGCGGAGCGCGTGGCTGTCGGTGAGTACCGGCTCGGGGACGAGGCGCTCGCTCGGCTCGTGCGCGGCGCCACGCGGCTGCGGCTGCTCGACCTGCGCGGCCTGCAGCGCCTCACCGACTCCGGCCTCGTGCGCGTGCAGGCCTGGGACCTGCAGCATCTATTCCTCGGAGGTATTATTCATTTATTGTAGGGGAGAGTAGGGGAATTGGGAACACTTAACTTCAAACGCTAAAAAATAATAGAAAAAGTTATAAAGTAAATCAAATTCTATTAAAATATATTTAAATATAAAATAAAACAACAAACTTTGCCGTTCCTGTTTACCCGATACCCTATGGAGTAATTGAGATCATCCCGAGGGGGAAATGGGAACGGTATGAGGTAATTAAGAATGACGTTTTATCGATCTTTCGTACGTAATTACGAGGCATCTGAAATAATTTGTAAAGTTTAAATATTTTTGCACAATCAACCAGCATTACTATGGGTAATTAGGAGGGTAAGGGGTAATTGGGAACGTTCCAAATTACCCGAATCAGTCAATATACATAAAAATTGTCGCCACTCTCAAAATTTGTTATTAACTTCAATCTATGTTGCATTTGAAAACGGATACTGCGTGTATGATAGGAGCAAAAACACAATACCTTTGAACTCAAAAATATGATGCTTACATGTGTTATAACTGATGACAAAAATTATATCAAAAATACAAAAATATTTGTTCGACTTACAACAGTGACAACAGTAGTGCGTCCTTTTAATCTCACTTTCGCATATGCAATGAATGGCTCTGCATTCAACCGTAGAATAGGTTCGCGACAGTGTAGTGCGGGGAGATGTAGTTTATCTAACTGTTCCCAATTACCCGTCGTTCTCAATTACCCCACTCTCCCCTACATATTTACATGCATACTATGATATATTTCAAGTTATTGCTATTACTAATTTCTTCCAGGTCAATCTTTGGATGAATATGTTCCATGTTTTAAAGGCAAATAATTTAAAGGAACGAATTACATCAGAAAGTTTCATTTAATATTTCAGGAAAGATGTGTATTAAAAAAAAATATGCAACATTGTAAATTATACAGTATATGAACATAATCACTAAATGAAAAACACTAAAATCACATGTACAATAAACAAAAGAAAACAGTAAATACTTGTATGAAGTTATACAATGTTATCAACTTACGTTCCTAAATCTGTATTACATACATAACCCCACTTATTACAAAAACAAACAGTGAAACTGAAATTCCATTTCTCAGAACTTTATCGCAATAATGAAATATTCAAGTATAATCTATCTAACATAAACAACAAATACGTTTTCACGAAATTTACACGTGTCTGTACAAGCGTGTGTTGAGGTTATATGATAAAAAGAGATAGGGACAGAGAGAAAGAGAGAGTTGTGCACTCATTTGCTCGTGTGCTCATTTGCTTATAGTAAGTTCGATACACACACAGCACATTCGTTATGTGACGATTTCTAATAAATCGCACTACCCGTAAGCCGCTTTCACAAACTTAGTTCCAAACCTCAAAAGCATAAAAACTGGATATCTTAAAAAAACTGTTGTATAAACGATTAACATTGGTTTTTAGCTATTTTTGTAATACTGTTGTATTACACATATATTTTTGTACAGGTTGTAACGTAACGCGGCAAAGTAACGCTTGCCTGGAACTGATCTGCGCGAAATGGTCGCACAGCTTACTCGAGCTGGACCTCTCGTGGGCGAGCGCAAACCGACCCCTCGACGATGCTGTCTCTGCACTCGCCGATTCACCTAGCAGCAAGTTAAGGTAGACTGTGGAATCATAAAACTTACCTACATTATATTATATCTAGATATCTTTAATTAAAAATCTCTATTACAGAATACTCAATCTGTGTGGCTCATCAGTATCCTTTGAGGCCGTGAAGAAGGTCCTTTTAAAATGTCCTCTCATTGAGTCGTTAAATCTTAGTTCGTGTCGCGCGTTACCTCGAGGTATAAAACGCCTCTTCACTGGGAAAGAGTTACAAGATCTTAAAGATAGTTTTGATCCGGAGAAGACGAAAGTTAAAGATGAACAGGATAAAGAGAAAACGAGAACAAAGAAATCTGGGAATAAGGTAGAAACAGATTGTAAATCTGAAACTGCCACGACCTCAACCCCTCCTCATGTGACAAATAAAAGCACGAATGTTGAAAAGGAAATTGTGTCACCTGAAAAGTCTTCCTCATTCCTGTTTCAGGAGCCAAAAAGTGTACCTGAAGTGGGGCCAAATTCTAGTGATAAACAAACATCTGTAGAATTAATAGCTAAAACTTCACCAGATAGTAAGACAAATGAGATGTCCATGAACAAAGATGTTAATGATCCAGTAACTTCCATACCGGAAAGTAAATTATCTACAATTGATACTGTTCCAAAATTATTGAGTCCCGCCTCACAATCTCGACCAGATTCGTCTTCCACTCCTAGATCGGAACCTCTGAAATCAGATCTCGGCAGTCCCTATTTTAGTCCTGTTCCAAAACCTGACAGTCAAGTACAAAGTAGTCCAGAAGTTCAAACAGAATCTCTTAAAAACTCCAATTCCTGGAATTTAGGCCAGTTCAAAGCAACGCCTAATCACAAATCCGAAGCGAGTCCCCTAAACAGATTTGAAACAACTAATAAAATAAGATCTAATAGGATAATAGAGCAGTGTAGTCCTACTACTTCGCAGGAAAATAAACGTAGCCCGGAAACAAATAATGTTAAATTAGACATAAAGAATCCTAATAATTGGAATTACAGCCCTAATTACAGTCCGATGACTCGACAGGATAGTCAATTTTCATCTCAACGAAGTCCTTACTCTGCGCAACCTAGCCCCGCCCAACCGAGCCCTTACTCTACACAACCAAGCCCATATTCCACACAACCGAGTCCTTACTCATCACAACCTAGTCCTTATTCCGCGCAACCTAGTCCCGATACTAGTCAAATAGTCAAACCAGACTTGCCGAAGTCGGGCGCCTGGAATACCGGTAACTACAGCCCCATGCCTAACAAACATCACTCGCCGTTTTCGCCTCATCCGTCGACACATCCGAGTCCGGACCCCGGATTAGGTATAAAAGGTGATGTTATCAGAAATACTCCAAACAAAACACCCGGTCAATATAGCCCTATGTCGAGACAGGATCGTATGCACCACAGCCCGTACTCTCCTAGAGCGAGTGTCGATACTGCAGTTTACAGTAATAAAAAGAGTCCCGGAGTTGGTAATTATAGTCCCATGATGCGTCCTGATTACCACTTACCCAGCCCAGATAGAGGGCCATCTAGAACGATAATAAGTGGCAGAACTCAAGACAGCTATGGAAGGTCGATTTCGAAGGTCACGGAAATGATTCATAGTATACCGACGCCAGATATCCCTAGTTCGTGGGAAATGGAGAAGTTCAAGCAGATTTGTGTCGCTCCTACATCGACTATAGAGTCGTTGGTATGGGGTGCGTCCTCATTCAATACTGAACCTCAAACGTTAACGCAACGGGTCGAGAATATCTCTAACGCACCGTTGCTCAATACACCGCCGCCTCAAGCCTGGACCGAGTTGCCTTCTTTTAATACTAGTGTTCGAAGACATAACGAGGATTTGAGTGATCCGTGGAGTGTAGGTCAATTTCACATAGAACCGCCACATCAAATGCACAATAATTTCGTTGAACAAACGGTTAATTTCGACTCGTTAAGTTCTCACCACGTGAGCCATCAGACGCATTCGTTGTCGAATTTTTTGGATGATAACTTCACTGAACCGTCTCGAGTGGACTGACGCTCGGGTCCCGTGTCCGCCATCTTGTTTCTCGAATATTCCAAACAGTTTCGACAGACAATTATTCGTGTGCGTATTATTAATGATTATTCTAGTTTGGAGGATAATAAGGGTGACGATGTAATTAAAATCGATTGAACAATTATATTAATAACATTGTAAATAAGATTTTATATATATATATAATTAGTACTGTAAGGATAATAATGCTAGAAAACGTCAAGTTATTTTGCAACCAATTCTATGAGATTTAAGATAAATTTAAATTATTAAGGTTAGGTAGATATTCATTCATTGTCTTATGTAGATATATATATTTGGTTAAATTTATGAGTTTATTTTTTTAATGTGAGTCTTGTTTGTATGCCAAAATCTGTTTCACCGAGGCCAAAATAATATTTATTTCAACATAAACTTACATTTGTTAAATAATTTGTTATAATATTTAGTAGTTTCATTCTTATTTTTTTATCAGGCAACATATTTCACATACACAATAGTGAACTTACAGCATACATTCCTTATTAATTTGTACCAGTGTTTATATGTATCTACCGTCTGTTATGATTTCAAAATGAATAATAACTAATCAAAGAATACTTTAGATATTGTTGGACAGATATTATATTGTTGACAATGCATTAATATAAGTGATGTTTTATGTATTACAGTATATTATATTTAATAAAATACTAAATAGAATCGCGAGATCAAATCTATCATGTTTTAAGAATTTACGTGTATTGGTAATATTTTCAAGCACTAACAATATTGTTTAGGAAAATGTAGCTTCAGTCTTATTAGTATTCTTAATCATGCACAAGTGGAAAGTACCTTTTTTGTGACGACATTTTGCGTAGAAATGTACAGACGATATAAGGAAGGGTCTTTTTCGCATTTAAGCTTACAGTTTTCATTCTAGAATGCACGTCCTAAAATCTATACAATCTGAATAATTGTTAGTAAAATAAATTCTCATCGTACGGATATCTCTGCGTTTCAAAGTTGACAAAGTTTTGGCTTAGATTCATTTTATAAAGTTATAACTATGTACATGCATTTCAATTGAAATATTTATATTTTAGATCAAAAACTTTCAACGAATCAAGTTCTATGCATACTGTATACTTTCGATTTTAGTTTTAAAAAAAGTTTCCAGTCGTCGCTTGTAAAGCCTGCACACGATTTTGCACACTTTCCCATACTAATTTTTACGTAATTTATGAAAAATTATTTTAATAGATGACAAAGCAATATTATGAACAAAATCTGCAAACTGGCACCAACCATTAACACTGCTATGATGTTAGAATATTCTTATGCTACTATCATACTTGCGAATGCCGCTATGAAGTTTTGTCTATGGTCAAAATAAATAGAATTGTGAGAAGACATTATCGTCATTTGTTATGACTTTTGAACTTGACCGATAGTTTTGACAAATATCAAAGGAGTTTAGAAAGTTCGAGTAATTTGAATAACAAATGCTTGGAAACGTATAATCTGTGCCTTTATCGGAATAAATATTGACGTTAATTTTGGTACGACAAGGAATCGAAACTTTGTTACGCAGGTGTAGATAGATGTAGTAATTGTTGAATTGGGCTCCAATAGAAAGACACACTTTATACGTTTATTATGGTTGTATTTATATGACATTACTTAACGACAGTTTGCTGAACGATACGTATTAGGTTTCCGATCCGATTCAATTTTAAATAAGCCTGCGATGCTCAATTCTTCTAAAAATGTCATAATTAAAAATTCGCAAAAACATTAATTAACGAGAGCACTTCGAGAGCAGCTATTAGAATTTATAAATGAATGATTTATCCATAATAACTATTCAATTACTTGGTTCAATTGAATTCAAATAAAAATATGAATATATTTTATTAGGTGTCTAACCATATTAGATTTAGAATCTCAGGTACGCTTTTATAAACAACACAAAAGTCATAAACCAGTAGAACATGTGTGCCTTTTATAGGTTGCAAACGTTTAATGTACATAATTATTATATTCAGAGAGTAATTTTGCTTCTACAACACTTTATTGATGAAATTCTACTAAGAAAAATCTCTAGAACATTCTTCCTTTACTGTGGTTACGTCCAATATCCATTATGTTCTATCGTCTTTAATTATTTTTTTTCTCACAAAATTACAGTTTTTACGCTAAAACAAAAATACTACTATATTACTGCATTTCATTATAACAATAGTCTTATTCTTGAAATATACGAATTAGAAATTAAAAAAGATTTAGTAAATCGTAAATATGTACTCTCTGCATGTCAAATTTCACGAAAGATGTAATATAATAACACCCTTTATTGAAAAGTACCTTAACAGGTTATATCTGTTTGTGAATATTGTTTTTTATTTGATTTAGGTACTTTTTATTATTTTTGTATTTTGCTTTGTTAAATCTTTAGTCCAAAATTCAAAATGCAAGTACAAAGTGCTTCAAATAAAATATTGTAATTATAATAAAGTAACCTGCCTTGTTAGATACGCGATTAATATTGTAATTAAAAAAAACCGAATCCACCAAATATTGTTTTCAATACTTACATTAGCCTTATAAATTGCCTAATGTTTAACTGAAAAGAAGTTTTATAGTTTATTAACTTATTACAAAATGAAAAAGATCTACGATAAAGAGTATATATATATGATTATTAGGTAAAATATGTTAATTAACGTGTACCATAATATGTATAAAATAAAGTTGACTAATATCTGTAAGTTCTGTTATGTAGAGATTTTTTGTTTGTAATAATTGTTACAGTACTGCGTGGACTTCTCACATGTGGTCCAATTTTTATAATGTAACTAATAAAATATCGATGTGGTTGTACATTTACATTTTAAATAGAATGTATTTATTAAATTTCTTTTGTTGAAAACAATCTATCCCATATTTCTTCAAGTCTATCCTGTTATCCCACATACTAGCCACACTTAAATTGTGTTGCACTCTGAGGTTCTGTACTACCTATTCAAAGGGTTTATTGAAACATCAAACTAAAGAACAATTGGACGATTAAAAAAAACAAATACATACCTTTCACAATTGAATGTGCCCACTTTTGTATGATTTTATAAAATAATGAACTGAGTGAACTGCCATCATCAACGATCCCAAATTAACTTGCGGGCGAAAGGTTTTAGAACTTTGCGGTTTTCCTTCAGGGCTATGACATAGGGTTCTTTAAAAACACTGAAATGCGTCTTTCAAGGGTGGCAACACAACAGTAATGCCCTTGGCGTTGCGGTTATCCATGCGACGGTAACCATTTACTATCAAGTGGACTACTGCTGCTATTTGGCATAAAAAAATTGTATGTACTTCACTTGCGGTAGAAAAAAAACGAGAAGATCGTATGTCTCACTGTTCTTTAATGTGCATGCGAGACCATTTTTTTTTACGTGGGGATACCCTTATGGATATCCACTCTCCTGGGGGAGAATGTGGGTTATGTATGACTCGCTCAGACTAAAACCCCACGATGTACCGTCCCGATCGTATTGCGCAAGCGAGACCTTGCACCCACTCTACCCGACACAGTGTCTACCTGCACTACTTTGATTACACAATAAGAAAGGTCGCGTATCTGAATTATGACTTAAAAATGGCCATAAAGGATGAGAATGAAGCCGACACAAAGATTTAAAATCGATGTATAATAACTAAGTAAAATAATAACAATAGTTGCTCACATTTTTACATGATTCATATATTAAATAAAAAGGTGGGGACCAAGAGTTTGCAGAAATAAAGAAGGCAAAAAAAACCCTAAGCCTAAAGGATGGATTGCTTCGGGAGTGCAGCTGTTGGACTGCATAGATACTTAGCAGCAAATTTCCAATTTGAGGGTGGTATTTAGACAGACGGGCACTAGAAAATTTTCATGGAAAGCTTAGGTTTATTGTTTTCTTATCCGAGCCTGACAAAGTGTATATACCTGATAGTAAATAAACAAGTGTCTAAAGGTAGATCTTTAAAAGTCTCGACATCTAGATAACTGAGTGATGCCAAAACGTGACAAATCAAATGAGTCACTGTGTCATTAAACTATGTTACGTGGTTGCGATCTATGTTTGGATACAATCTTCATGCCCACACGTTCACACTAAGTAGCGGTAATGGTCTTAGGTCCTTGGAAAGCGCTTATTTTGAACACCATTTTTTTACATTCGTTACCGAGCAACCAAGACAATTGTACTGATTGTGGTGTAGTAATGTATTCCAATACAATAACATAATACTGTGACAGTGATATTAACGAGTAATTTAATATACATAGTAATTTGTTGAGGTCTAACTATCGTTAGAGTTTTGTATAAAATAAAAAAAACTATCAATAATAAATAATTTAATCCAATAACAGGCATAAACATTATAAAGATTTGTACATAACAAGCTACATAAATATTATGTGTTGACTATATTTTGTTCATATAACTTTACTATATACCTTGTCTATAAAACTGTCTTGATTCTATGACAGACGTCTTCAAGCAAGCAATAAAAGTTTTTAAGAAACTGCATAATGGATGTCAATTTCTAAATAAGTCTGGTATGGTGACGCAAAACTTTGCGATCGATAGCATTGATATGAGAATTTTTTATTTGAATATTAATTCGTGTTTGCAAATTATGTACACATGTAAGTATATAACGCACTGTATTTACCTTATCTGTTTGATACGAAACGTGCATTTTATAAGACAGGAATTTTATAGACAAAAACCCTCATACGCATAATTGCACGTTCTATATGTACTTAAAATACTCTAGTTCACCTTACTCCGACATTATAAACAATACAAATATTTTTTATATCAAAGATCTTCGTGTTTTTATCTTAACAAGCTTAAGCAGCTTGAAGCAATAGCAAAAATGCCTACTAATCGCCCTCACGTTCCGATCATTATATAAATTAAAGTATGCTTTTTTTCTCTATAGAATTTCTCAAGGGAAAATTGTGATATTCAGTATGCAAAGGCTGTCACTGATTTAATAAGGTTTGTTATAACTGATACATTTTTCTATACCATGATGGCGGCAAACCAGTATGCGTAACGTTTGATAGTAAGCGGTCAACGGACGTATCAAGTGCGCGTTACTGTCCCTAATAAACACAGAAATTAATATAAATGTGTCTTTTTAAGCCTATATTTAGAAATCTCTGTAATAGCTTTGCTTTTGCGAAATATCAAATTAGGGAGGTTTTAATGAATCGTGGTATTAAGATGTAGTTTACCAAGAATGGATACGGAGTCAAAATTGAAGATACGCTATCATCAGATGTAAACGATTCGTGAGTACATAATATAAATTACTGTCGAGTAAGTATTATAAACCCAGTTTTATTCTAAAGCTGGCCTTTAAACACATAATCAACTCTTTAGTTTAGACTATAACTCTTTCGAATAAAGGAAGTGCTTCCTTCACATTTTTCAATTTAATTTGTTCTTAATTTCGTAATTCGTTTTATTAGTTCATTTATAATAAAAATATTTTTTCACAATGTCTTAAAACTAAACTTACTGAGTGATCCAAAAACATAATATTAACGCTATTTGTTATAAATGCCATAAGATGATCTGTAAGTTATACCGAAATTAAGCTGGGTATTTTTACTGGGGAATATCTTTTTCATAAGTTCGTATGTCATAATGTACATATCAAAATTAACTTTTAAGGGTTAATGAGGTTAATCATTTGAGAATTGAAAGGCTTTATAATTGAATGTGTCACTACAACGCAAGATAACGTTTTATAAAAATGCTTATGTATAACATACATATTAAAAAAAAAACATCAGTATTCAATACAATGTTGAGAAAATAAGAAAATGTCAAATACATAAATAAATAATAAATAACAATTATTTTCTTCGTAGATAATTAAATAGACAATATATATGTTTAATTTTTAAATAACAACGTACTTGTAAAGATTTAAATTACAACAATGCGTAATGTAATTAATACTATTATTAAAAAATATTGACATTTTTAACACTGACATTCAAATTAAAGTGTTGTATCAAAAAAATATCGTATTTTAAAACGAGATGGCGATTTGGTCGAGTCGGAAGGAAAACTTATCAATTGACACTTCTGATCAAGACCAACTTTGTTTAAGTTTTACCTTAAAAAATTATTAAACAAATCGGCATACATCTTGTGATGTAGCAATGTCCTTGCATCTAGTGTGCATTATAAACTATAATTACCACATAAAAAATAACACAAAACAAGAAGAATAACCAAGACACGAATTTATACTAACGGTATCTGTTATTATGCTGGCGAGATCAGAAATATTAGGTTTCAACGTTGTCTCAGAGAAGACTGGCCATTTTCTTGATTTGTATAAAACCTACTTTCATTGTAGATTACCAAAAGACGAAAAGACTTATGTCATAGATGAACGAAATTACAATTCGAAATTTAAATCTTACAATAAATGGAATCAGTATTAAGTATATAGATAATTATAATTTATCTATCATGTACCGACCACCAGAATATTTTACAGTAAAATTAAATATGTATATAGAGGATATTATTAAAACATGTACTAAAATAAACTTAAAGGTTAATAAGTCATAAATTCCACGCGGATACAAAAATGTGCCTTTGGATATAATTCCCCCCCCCCCCCCCCACACATAACTCAAGATCGATATATATATATATATATATATTATTTTGATCAATTTTAATATTAGGATAAATTAAATCATGTACTAAAATAAACTTAAAAGTTAATAATATTCGTTTAATAAATCCCGCGCGGTTAATATACTTCTCCCTCCACCCTTAACTCACGATTGAAATATACATTATATTTTGATCAAGTTTAACATTAGGGTAAATTAAAATCAGTACTAAATTAAACTTCAAAGTTAATATTCGATTAAGAAATTCTCCCCCCCTCCACCTCTTCCATAACTCACGATTTTAGTACTTTATTTTGACAAACTTTAACATTCAGATAATTACTCTAACAAACTATTCGTTCATCACCAGTTATATGGCTGGTGAACTAAATCTTATCCATTATTTTTTATTATGATCGAATTTTCTAGAATTTAGATAAAAGCACATACAAATCTCTCATCTCTCCATAGAGAAAACCTCTTGTCGTATATGAATTATATGCTATCATATTCCTCGTAGTTAAATTCAGTGCCAATTGAAGGTACCAGTAAGTCTTGTTGTGTGTTTGTCGGTTTTTTCTCACTCTTTGTTTTCTTATGCTTATGTTTCTTTTCTTTCCGATCTGATTTATCAAGAGTTTCTCCTTTATCTTTCTCTTTTGATTTTTTCTTCTTATGCTTTTTATCGACCTAATATAGAAAAATAATTAATATTATATTTTTAACAGTTAAAAAAGTGTACGTGTACTTATGTACACACGTTACAAGTTATACTTCTTTGGCTTAACAAGATAAAAATCTTTTCAAAAATTCTTTCTTTCGCCTTATTCTACGTTTGTATAAAAAAGGACACTAACAATAGAAGATAGGTATTTAATACATTGAAAGTTTTAATAGAAAGAAACACAATGTTAACTATAGCTGACTTCAGGGTGTCGGTATTTCGTGACGGTGTGCGCGCGCGTTGTAAAAATTTACTCTCATAATTTTTTCCTAACGCGTCAAAAGAAGTATAACTTCAAAATAACATTTTGTTTTTATTCTATACTATCTAACCAGCCCGACTTCGCACGGGTGTAGTAACGAAAAATGTAATTAAATAAAATGACTATTTAACCTCAATCTGTCAATATTTTTGAGGATCTTATTGTCTTTTTCTCGTTCACTCTCACAGGCTTTTTACATGGAGATTTTTCAACCAAAATCCATCATTTTTTTGTACAATTTCTCAGCCATTTTATTTTATAAAAACCTTGTCTTAACAATTACAACACAACAAAAAAAAATCAAATAGGTGCAGCAGTTCTAAAGTTATGCAGTTACATAAATTCGGACATCAGATATGAAATTAATTATATCTAAGTATATTATTTATTTATTTTGTTAATTGCACAACTATTGCAATTACAGTTTATTTACCTTTTGTTCCCCGACGTCTTGTGATACAGTATCAGGATCTTCTCCACCTTTGAAGTAGAAATAATAATACATGATATCAGACAACACGAAACCGAAAAAATACTTCAGAAAGAATTAATCCAAATCCAAAATACTTTATTCAATTCAGAACATGAGAAGGCATTTATAGACGTCAAAACTACTACCGTTTCGGAAAAAAAAACCCAGACATCGAGAAGAACCGACAAGAAACTCGATGTAGTTTATCTTTTCATTATACATAACATAACACAACATATTTTTATGAACATAGAAGACAATTATATTTGTTTACATCCTCAAAGCTGTTGCCTCATATGGTACTATTTTTAAACAAATATGAACTTCAATATACATTTTTTTATGCCTAAAACTTAAAAAATGGCGACAGTCCTATTCAAACTTTGTTCTTTTAAGACTTCTTCATATATTTTATGTATACTTTTGCATTGTTTGTAAGTGGTAGAGCCACGCTGAACTGTTTTCAGCATGAATGGGTTGGCTCATCTGGGATAGTACCACCCTCTCACAGAAAACCGACGTGAAGTAACAGTGCTCGCATTTTTTCGTTCGGTCAGTGAGCGCGCCGGAGGCCCAGCTTTCCTTTCCCCCCCCCCCCCCTTCAGCCCTCTCCCATACCCTTCCAAACACAGGCTGACATTGCACTTGCAACTCCCCTGGTGTTGCTAGTGTCTATAGACGTCGGTGATCACTTAAGATCAGGTAACCCGCATGTTCGTTTGCCTCCAATGACAAAAAAAATGTCATAAACTTTAATCTTGAATGGTGAACTAACTTTTATACTCAATTAAATTCCCTTTTGAACTAAAAACTGACTCTCCAAATTATATACTATAGCTGAAATTAACCAAAGAATAAATATATATGAAATGTTTCAATACATACCTTCTGGAGATCTTCTAGTACTAGAATCCGTCGCCCAAAGTGGAAAATCATTATCAAGAGATAGCTGCATACTATGTTCATGAACAAATACATTTATATTCTCAACATCTCTAGTGTCCAATTCTTTGCTTTGATCATTTATTGACATTCGAATAAATTTCTCAATATTGTCATCAATCTCTCTCGTGTTAGAAATGTCTATATTGACATTATCTTGTGCTGTTGTTAGTGCATTTAAACCAATGTCGACATCTAAATCATCCTGTTCAATATTCACTCTAGGATTTGTAGAATTATCATCATCACTGGAATACACAAACTATATTATGACAAAATGATTTTTTTTTTTTAATATATAATAATTGCTATATAATCAGCAATTTCTCTCAGTTTTGTTATGTATATTGGAATATGTATGTTGGAAAACCAGTCCCCCTCTACGTTTAGTGTATTTACCACTTTAGATCATATTCAACGTTTCTTTTTTTTATATTATAGGGGGCAAACGAACAGGCAGATCACCTGATTGTAAGTGATCACCGCCGTCCATAGACACTAGAAACACCAGGGGAGTCGCAAATGCGTTGCCGAGCTTATAAGGACTCTAATAAGGATGGTCATAAATATCCCAACTAATATTAGAAACACGAATACGAGTTTGTGGGTTACTTTATTACGATTTCACGACCTTAAATACTCAACAGATCATTCAAATTCAGCCTATACATTGTCAGAGTTACAGAAAAAACCATGATATCTTTCATCCCGAGAAGATTACTATTCTTCATGGACTGATCAAATCTACATTAACATGAACGAAGCCGTAAGCAATATGTGATACACAAAACAATTATAACTAGTAAAAATATGAGTAATCAAATATAATGTATAATATCACACAAAAACTACTAGAAAACGGTTAATGGGGCAAGTCATATTGGTTGAGTGGTTTAGCCTGTGGAATCTCAATGACATGTCCAGCATGTACCAATGACTTTTCAGAATGAACTTAAATTTACTAATTTAGATTAGTAACACTATCCTGAAGCTGAGAAATGCTCTTGTAGTATGTGGAAAAATATAGAACTGTGGACTTCTTGGAGTCGGAAATCACCAATACATTGTGGGCTGTCGCGGTTATTATACATGTAACTGCCTTCGGGAAGAGGCCTATGTCCTTTCAGTGGGTCTCTTACAGGCTGATGACATTGGGATAGATCAAAGGCTCACCTTTCAGATTCATATAAGACTTCATTATTAGTAGTCAACGGTGTAAGATCCTCCAAAAAACTACTATCCAATGTACCAGCATAAAATTCGTCTAACGTTCCTGATGGCACTGTGGCACCTGATGGTGTACTCATATTACTGAAAATTACAAACAAAAGGTTTTCCCAACTTTTCTTGTATATAAATAATTGCAAAAATATTCATAAATGTATAAAACATTTTATTAACGTTGCTCGCCACAATAATGACTTTAATGCACTCAATGATTTACTGATGTTTTTATTTGCTATTAAGAGATGGCGCTAACATAGAAATAGCTCACGCTTTTATTTAATAGTTGTCTCTTAACGACATTAATTTATGTTCGCCAGATATATTAAATAAAATATTGTCCACTCATTTACTAGTGAATATTGTCATGAAGCTGTTTTGTGGTCGCATGATAGTCTTGGTGATAATAATAATAATAGACTCTTTAATACACACTTTAAAGTGTTAGTAGGGATGAGCGATATTAGAAAAAAATCGATGTTTTTTCAAAATTGTCTGTAAAAACACAGGTCAAAAAAAAAGGGTCATACAAAGTAAAAAATATTGGTTCGGCTTACAAATTTGGAAATTTTCTAGTCTTTAGCTAGTACATGCAACGTTTTTATAACGTCGATGTTATCGAAATCAAAACATCGATGTGTAGATATTATCGTCATCAAGACATCGACGTTTTTCAGCTAAACATCGAAGTTTCTTCAAAATTGATGAATATCGATCTTCCCTAAGTGTTAGTCGATCGATGTTTTAAAAGATTTCTTCTATAGTCGGTAATGCCTACGATGTTTTTGGGTTATAATAATTTAAAAATAACCGCAAAGAAACATTGTGTGAACTTACCTATCAGACAACGTTAATTGTGGCGGTGTCATATCCATACTAACCGGATGATTCCGTTTCAACAGTTCAGGGTTTACATACTGAGTTTGTACAACTTCAGAATTCGGTGGTTTTGACGTTTGATTTAATGATTGTGCTAACTGGACAATAAAGATTAATTATTGCATGAGTTTCTAAAAATACAGTACTCATTACTAGCATAGATGATTATCTTCTTTAAGTATAAAAAGAATTCAAACCTAACATGTTTGTATCTCCTCGATTTTCGTTTTTTTTTTTTGTTGTAGCTGTCTAGAAATAAGCAATAAAATACATTTCAATATTTTTTAGAAATGTTTGTCTGTCTATCTGTTTGTATGAACACGCATCATTGCTAAAGTACTGCGTTGACGATAAAACCTCACCAAATAATATGATTTAATGATTGTGCTAACTGGACAATAAAGATTAATTATTGCATGAGTTTCTAAAAATACAGTACTCATTACTAGCATAGATGATTATCTTCTTTAAGCATAAAAAGAATTCAAACCTAACATGTTTGTATCTCCTCGATTTTCGTTTTTTTTTGTTGTAGCTGTCTATAAATAAGTAATAAAATACATTTCAATATTTTTTAGAAATGTTTGTCTGTCTATCTGTTTGTATGAACACGCATCATTGCTAAAGTACTGCGTTGACGATAAAACCTCACCAAATAATAAAGCATATCCTCAAGTAAGGTTTAGTCATTGTTTCATGAAAATCGATTCACTCTATCAAAAGTTATTGTAATTTTAATGACAACGCGACTTAAGTACGAGAGAAAAGTAAATGGACTTAATACATTCAGATGATTAGTCCGGTGAAGCTGTTAAGACCTTGATAGGCCAATAGTGTAGTTAGTATGAGAAAAAAAAATCAAATTATTTTATTAGTCACTGTTTTTTACATAAGATTCTACGAGGACGGAGTCGCAGGCCCTGCTATTAATTACTATACACATACCATTACGAAACATATCTTATTAACACTATTTTAATTTTAGATTTCACTTATCCCACAAAAACAGTACTATATATTTGGACAAAATTTGTAAAGCTAGATTTTTAATAATATCTACTCACAGACGCATTGATTTTTAATAAAGAAAAAGTTTATAATAAAAGACTTACGAGCGGATTAACATTAGGTGGTATTATGGGTTTCCCGGCGCCCAGGACGATGCTCGGAGAGTGCTCAGTATTGGGTCGAGGCTCCGGCTGTGTTACAGTTTGCTTCCTTTTATTTGCGAGACGATCTACAAATAAGTCGTAATTTGACTCCTCACATTTCTGAAAAATTAAAAATATATATTATATCTATTGTTACCTAATTCATTGTTAGATTACCAGCTTCTAAAATGAATCAAAGTATCTGGGCGACCGAGCCTAGTAGCTCGTTCTTTAAAAAACATTTTTAAACTACAATAAACTGTTAGGGTTGCCTCACAAAATTAGCATTTTTTCACATAAAAAATATTCAAAAAAGGTATCTCTTATAATTATAATAATAAAATTATTTATTTAATTAAAATAAATTATTAGGTATGCCTTACAAATTTATCATTAAAAAAAAATTATATACACTCTGATCCGAACTGGGGTTATACGGCATTACACATTAGCGAAGCAACTAATTTCCTGTTTTGACAGCGCCGGCGAAATTTACCTTAATATTCTAGCTATATTGTTTCCTTGCCTGAAACCTCAGTTTAAAAAGTTTTTTATGAATAAAATCTAGCTAGATCGATTTTTCATCCCCGAAACTACCTCCTACATACTAAGTTTCACGAAAATAGATGACGCTGTTTCCGAGATCCTGAATATATAAAAATATACAATAATTGCTGGTTTACATGTATTAGATAGATAGATAGATATAATATTAGATAGATATAATTTTCACTCGTTCAAATATTTTGTGGTGCACACTACCTTTGTATAGTTTATATTAATTCGAAGTAATCAGAACAATATTACTTTATGTTAAGCAACACAAAATAATTATTTTAAAAAATCTTTTATTTTCTCAAATATATAATTTCATACAAATTCATATAATAACATACTTGAAAATCATCTAAATCATTTTCAGTCTCTTCTATGTCCTTTTGATTCCTTTGTAGCTGTTCTAGCAGACTCGTTTTTTGCAAACGTAAAAATGGCACACTAAGAAATTTGTGGAGTAATCTCAGTCCAAAACCATTTCTCATCGAAGATTCTGCATAACGGACTGGTGCGGTTCTGGAATAATACGATTTATTTCACCTTTGCTCCAATAATATAGTATAATTCTATGTCAAACTTAGTATTTTTGTATAACCATAATGAATAATAATTATTCATTCTTTATAATATTTACTAATACTTCCAATATGTATGTAGGTCATGGCAAGCTACTGCTTTTAAAAACTATTCTTGTACCAGTGTTAATGGGTTTTATGTGTTAATGTCAGATAGTTATATGCAGTACAATATAGGTATAACAAACCATAAAGGAATAAAAGTTCACCCAAACAATATTACATTTGATTGTAACAATTAATGAATGAATATTTTATTGCACTTTTTAGTTCATACACTGAACAGTTTAAAAATTGAAATATAAACAAATATGATGATTAAAGTGAGCTAACAATAAAGTGCGCCAGGATCAGGGTGGGGGCACACATGAAGTACTTGGGCCTCACCCTGGACGGGCGCTGGCAGTTCGAGCCACACTTTGTGGGACTCGGGCCGCGGATTGCGGGGGCGGCGTCGGCACTCGGCCGGTTGCTCCCAATATTGGGGGGCCGGGTGCCGACGACTCTTTATGGGAGTTGTGCGGGCGATGGCCGCCTACGGGGCACCGGTCTGGGCGAACGCCCTAGGTGCCGCCAACGTGTGCACGCTGCGCAGTGCGCAGCGTACGGTGGCACTGAGGGCGATCCGGGCGTACCGGACAGTGTCCTCGGCGGCGGCATTTGCGCTCGCCGGCTCCCTTCCTTGGGAGCTGGAAGCAGGAGTTCTCGCCGCCGTGTACGACTTCACGGCGGCGAGAAAACGTAATGGGCAGCCTCCGGCTCTCAGGGAGATAGAGTGTAAAAGATGGGAGTTGCGGGAGGGGGCGGTAGAGCGGAAGATGCAGGACCTGGCGGACGCGCGCTACGGAACGTACACCGTCAACGCCGTTCGCCCGGTCCTGCGAGAGTGGCTTGGGAGGAGTGGGGCTCCCTGACGTTCAGGATGGTGCAGGTACTCACCGGACACGGCTGTTTCGGGCGGTACCTGCACCGGATCGCTCGTAGGGAGCCGACCACCACCTGCCATGAGTGCGACGCTGAGCAGGATATCGCGCAGCACACTCTCTCTGAGTGTGTTGCGTGGGAGGTGGAGCACCGCACTCTAGCGGCGGTGGTGGGGGAGGATTTGTCGCTGCCAAGCGTGGTTTCGTCCATGCTTGGCAGCGAGCAGGCGTGGCGAGTAGTGGCTTCCTTTTGCGAGGAAGTCATATCGCAAAAGGAGGCGGCGGAGAGGGCCCGCGAGGCGGACCCTCTCAGTGGCCGTCTTTGTCAACGGAGGAGTCGGCATTTTGCCCAACTCCTTCTGCCACCGTAGCCGGACCTGAGGGGATGTAGTCAGGGGGCTCATACCCTCATTACACAGATCCGGCGGACGAGGGGAGGCAGCTGGTGTGTATCCAGCTGCCTCTCTATAGGTAGGAGCCCGGCGGCCACCTTCCGCCGGGCGTACCATTGGGGCGGCTATCTAAGGGGAATAGCTTAGTACGATTCCTTGCCGCCCCAACACTACGGTCTGTCGGTACACCGTGGGGTTTTAGTCCGTGCAAGCCGGACATAACTCATCCTGTCCCCCGGGAGGGTGGGTATCCATAAGAGATTTCCCCACGTAAAAAAAAAGCTAACAATAAAGTAACATGTACGTACAAAAATAGTGAAATTGATAGATATAATATATACATCTACACTAATATATAAAGCTGAAGAGTTTGTTTGTTTGTATGGTTAAACGCGCTAATCTCAAGAACTACCGGTCCGATTTGAAAATTTCTTTCAGTGTTAAATAGCTCATTTATCGAGGATGTCTATAGGCTACATATCATCACGTTAAAATCAATAGGAGCTGAGCACTAATGAAGAATGTCTCAAAATCGGGATATTTTGAGAGCTTCCGTTGCGTGTTAGCGTCAGTATTATATTCGTTGCCATGGTAACGTGATAACATTCTCTCGCAAATATTGTCAGGGTTTATTTTGTGTTCCTATTCACAAAGTTTATTATACGTTAGTTTTGTTTCCAATTTTTGATTATACATTGTACGTTTATATCGCAAACATTTCCACAGTTTATTTTGTGTTGCTATTCAAAAAGTTTAGTAGTATTAATATTCGTACAATAAGACAAGCGAAGGAATGAATCCATAATGCCAATTCTGAAGTTGTCAATATAGGTAGTTATTAAATATTCTTTAGTCAGTTTTCTTTTATGTCGAAGATAATGAAAAGGTATAAGCGCCAAATCATCTATATAATATTTCGTAAATTTTATCTTTTTAATTTTCAAGACCACAAAATTCATGCTCCGTGCTATTATTTTTCATTCATTTCAGTTATGCACAATAAACGAACCATATTACATAAAACGCATGTAGTCCGGTGAAGCTGTTAAAACCGTGCTAGGTCAATAGCGTAGTCAGTTCGAGAAAAAAAATTACATAAAACGCGACCAATTTAATATAATATAGAGTCAAGTAACACAAGATTATGAATAAAATATAAAATCCACTGCACGACAGACTGAAATCCCGCCAAAAACTCCTCAAAAAAATTATTGTACATTAGTTTTGTATTTGTGATATATTACGTATTATAAAAATAAAGTGTGAGTATGTAATATTAAAAAAAAAAAAACATTTTGGTGAATACATATATCTGTGGTGCTACGAATATCAACATTTCTTTTTTAATTCTGTCGATATGTCTGTTTGTTTATTTGTTCCGGGTAATCTTCGAAACGGCTGGACCTATTTGAACGGTTTTTTTTTCTTAGAAATGACTACGCTATTGACTTAGCAAGGTCTTAACAGCTTCAACGGACTAGAAGTAATATTTGAGCGGGAATTTTACAGGCACATAACTAACTAATTAGCGGTTTTATTTTAAGCTAGCGAGTTCAGCAGACGTTGCCCGCTCTGATAATAAGGCAAACTATAACTAAGCCTTGCCCAAGAATCATTTTATATATTGGTGAAAACAGCAGGAAGATGCGTTTTATAGTTTTTGATTTTATCGCGAACAGACATACAGAGAGACTTGGCAGAGGACATTGTTTTACACTTTGTAGTGATGAACTGTTATCTATGCATTCGTGTGTGAAATTGATCAAAAATATGTTGTTCAATGTAAACATGCGCGAGTGGCGTGCGCTGTACTGGACTCCAAGAATAAATATAATTGAAAGTCATATGTTTATATGTGATTTAAATTATAGCAACGTATATTAATGACTTAATTATATCGACAATATGGACATATTACATCTATATAATAAAAGTTAATAATGTTAATAACACACAACAAAGAATAATTTTAAAAAATGTGCAACAATCACTAGGATCTTATAGAAAATAATGTTTCTCTGTCTCGGTCTCTCCCTGTCTTTGTATATATTTGAAATACATTCGGAATATACGGTATAATATCATGAAATGTTGTATAGGCTTTGTCAGGGATACAGAAACGAACATACAGTACCATATTTTCCCAAAAAAAAAAAGATGATTTCCCTGAGGTATGATGAAGTATCAAATGTACAAGCAAAAGTTAGTAAATTATAAATAACAATATAGAGCGCGACTGGTTAGTCGCCTGCAATATTTATTTGGGGTAATCGTTAGCCAATTCTGATTCAAAATCAATTAATAAACTAGGAGTTATAATATTTGACCAAATTATCTAGAGAAAAACAAAGCTGGTATACGTTCAACATCAGGTGACTTACACAAAAACGAACTGGTGTAATAATAAGGAAAACAATGAATCACACTGTGCAGCGCATGCCCGCCCGCCTCCCACACTCCGCTTTCCTTTGTTCAACCCTACGGCGTTCCGACAATAAGCAGTTACGTAATGATTAACCTTGAAAAGCGCCCCTTTTATGTTGTTCATTGGACCTAGATGTGTTTTTTTTTACGTTTAGAAGTATTGTTACCACATTTTTTAAAGTTTTAGAACAAACTTAACTGTCTCTTTGTTGTTTATTATTATTACTTTTAATATTATTATTGTATATGTTACCATAAGATACCAGGTTTGTAGGGTGTTAAGCTTTAAACGGTCACCTGATATACATAACACAACATGTATAACCTGAGACAATTCTTTTTGCTTACCTTGTAAGTTTAGCATTATGAATTGCTTGATCAATATGATGTGGATGCACTTGGCGATGATGTTGCATATCACAGTGATTACCAAGAACAACAATGGGTAGATCTGCAGGAACCTGAGTCAATTCTTTAACCACATACTCAAATGTCCTAAGGATTAAATACTTCTGATTATTATATATTATAATTACTTAAAAAACAAAGTTTTGATTAATATATCAATACTCATAAGAAATATATTTGCTCTCAGCTCTGTTCATGGTAAAATAGATGTGATCTATGTTGTGGTGACCAGCACATTTTGTGGATAATAATTGCCCCATGTCATGTTCTGTACCTATCACATGTATGCGAAATTTCGTAATGATCTGTTAAGTAGTTAAAATGTAGAAGTTAGATCGATATTTATTATTAGTAAGGATAGTGCAAGGCCCTATTTAGTCAATTAGATTTTCCATACTTGATATACTTAATATTATACATACTACATATAATATTATGAGAATTTAACATAAACATATTGTTGTCCTTAAGATAAGCAGTAAATAATTGCATCACAAATATTTTTCTACACTAACTATAATCATAAACACCACATCAATTAAAAATCCTACAGAAATTATTTACTAATGTATAATGTTTAATTCCTTTTTTTTTAAATAACCATCTCAAAATCCTTTAGCACATTTCATTTGACCAAAACAAATTAAATGTTCACATTACCAAGGTTTAGTTATATCAAACATAAGAATCACTCCACTGGCATTTTTGTACACATCTAAAAATGTGGCATCTAGGACTGGTGTTTCATCCTCTTGTACAGGAATTGTAGACTGATTTTCCAATTTTAGTCCGAGAGGTGGTTTTTTCTTTGTTCGCCCTTTATCTACAACCTCCCATACTTCAACCTAAAAAAATTAATAATAATTGTCTTAGAAACCTTGGAACTAAAATTCATACATTAATAATTCAAACTTGACATTTAAACCTGTTTAGATGAGTATGGCAGTGACTTATAAGACTCTAAGCTTACAAACAATACTTAATATTCATTTAATGGATGTAGTTATTAGTTAAGAGAGGAACAAAATAACAATATAATTATTCACTTTTAAATTTTATTGAAACTATACAAGTTTATTGCTGTCATTGAATGATACAGAGAATAAACACATACTACATAATTCATTAAGTTCCATCTTTATTACACCATCAAATCAAATCAGCCTCTACTCTCTTATATCAGAGACCCATTGCAGGGCTATAGGTCTCTTCAGAAATGTAGGTATGGACATACCTACCACACCAACCCATGACTTTTAGGTGATTTCATACTGTAAGAAATCCACAATTTTGTATAGTCCATATAAGGGTTCGCTTTATTCCTACAAAAACATTCCTCTGGTTCAGATTTCCTTACAATTATTTACCTCAGCTGGTATTGCTATCAATTTTTGAATTAGTAAATCTATCCAAATTCAGATAAATTTATAAATACATGCTGAAGCTTGAGCCTGTGGACATTGAATTGTCATTCCACTGGTCCAAGTACTGATTACTGAGTTTTATTATACACTATTATATTTTTATTATTATAATTTATATCTATTATTACCTGGTATAAAACTATATTGTACAACATTAAAACTCCCATTTCAAATCAATTTTCAGTTTTGGACTTCAATTAGAAATTGCGAACATTAATAGTAGTTTTCGTCATAAAATCACAAATTACATTTTTTATAATACCACAAACTGAGAATAATTTATTTTTTTGGGAACAATAATTAGAAAGTAAATGTGTAAAAAGTATACCTCCTTACTTTAACTATATAATCAGTATTTTTATACGTCCAATGTATGGGAGCGACTTGAATTTGGTCCGTCGGTACGTATTCTTCAATGAATTGGCCACCTTGTAGTCTCTGGAGTAGACAAGATTTTCCGACATTTCGATCGCCTTTTATCAATATTTTCACTAAGTACAAATAAGGGCAAATTATAATATATGTACATATAAGATTACGAAAGAAATTGTCTAAAATGATGTACTGTTAAAATGAACTCCTCTTGAAAATTTTTTCTGAAACGAGGAAGACATGGGCATTGGTGCGGGGCAGCGGTCATCGTTGCTTCTTGCAAATTTTTTTAAAGCAGTAAACATATCTATTTTTCAATCAAACTACACAATATTATTAGAAACTGTTAAAAAATAGTACTTGTAATCAAACTTATCAAACTAAAAACAGCTTGAATTGAAGTAATATAAACAATATGTTATCATTGGTAAAAACTAGAGATGACGATCCAGAACCGATTACTTGAATAATCAATTATTAGATATAGAAAACATGATTAATTATATCAATTTTAATTAAACATCGAATCGATTTTCAGACGCTATAAAATAGTGATTCGATATTTTTTCTATGTAATTAATATAAAATCTAATATAATAATTTTTAAATAAAAGTATATCTAGAAAACAGCTACTCAAAAAGGAAAATAATGAAGAGATCAATTTTTGGATAATCGATTCACTAGTACTCAATTATTTCATACATCGATTTTACACACACCATAATTTGAATCTATTAAACATCGTTTACTTATGCGAAGATTCTACGCCCCCAGTAAAAACTACAGATTAAAGTTGCTAAATACACTATACATGGAACTTTGCTATTTTCACAGTGAAATATAATTTGTTCAACATTGTTATTTTGTAGGCTAACCTAATAATCTGCTACTTATCACAAAATCTTAAGATTCTGTTTACTATGATTGCTTTGCAACTGATGTTTTTTAGGAGACATAATTTGTAAAATGCGGAAATATCACCGTATCGTTACTTTAATGGGAGAGAATAATTCAAATTCCATAATGTACATTTTATAAACTACTATGAATGCAGATTTACCAATCATGGAGCTTGACGTGGCGACGTTCGCCGAGCCACCCGCGACCAGTGACGTGTCCGCGATGCCCGCGCCTTCAGCCCAAAACACAGATAGTGACGGTTTTAAAACCGTCACGTATATTGAACGCCGCAGTTCGCGTTCGTCGGACTCTGACTCGGGTCCCGCACGCCCCGAAAAGCTAGTCAACATAGATGGCGCCCGGGTGCCAGCGACGGCTATACCAGCAGTCTCAAAACCACGCGTAGGCGGACCTAGTTCCGTCTCTGTCGTTCCTTCCCAATCTACGGGTTCCGCAGTCAGGAAACCGCGCCCCCCGCCGCCAGTCACTATCCAAAACAAGTCCCAGTGGACTTCGATCTTGAGTAGATTGAAATCCCTTAAAATCAATTACACGTCCGCCCTTAAGACTCCGACGGGCATCCAGGTAAAATGCCCCACATCTACCGATCATCGTGCGCTAACAAAATTCCTAAGGAAATCGAAGTTAGCTTACTTCACATTCGCACTCGAGGAGGAACGCCTCCTCCGTGTAGTACTTCGTCGCATCCCGGCCGAAATCTCGGTTGATGACGTCACTCTCTCCCTTAAGGAGAACTTCCCCGTGCGTGAGATACATCGGATTTACCACCCACGCACCCCCGCCCCGTACAACATGGTCTTAGTCCTCCTCGACCGCACTCAGGAGGGCAAGGTCATTTTTAACTTCACCTCTGTGTGTGATCTTAACGGTATCACCGTCGAGCCCCAACGCAAGACCCATACCCCGTCGCTGTGCCATAACTGTCAGTGTTATGGTCACTCGGCGAGGAATTGTCACCTCCGCCCCAGATGCGTCAAGTGCCTGGATGACCACCCCACGTAGGAGTGCACGCGAACTCCTGCCACTCCCGAACCTCCCAGTTGCGTGCTGTGCGGTAATGCGGGTCACCCCGCGAACTATCGCGGCTGTCCCCGCGCGTCACGTACACAGCGTCCCCGACAGGCGAGACAGGCGCCTAGGGCGCCTTCGGCCGCCGCCCGCCCTCCGCCTCCGCCACTCATGTCCGTGGAGGCGTTCCCCGGCCTGCCGGGTGCTTCCCACACCCCGGTATCGCCCGCGCCCACCTCGCGCGCGCCACCCTCAGTGTCGCGCGCGCCGCAACCCATGCGGGCCCCTCTAGCCCCCTGGGCTCCCAAACCTCAGCCCCAGGCTCCGAAACCACAGGCTCAGCCTCCGCAGGCGAAGCCTATTCAATACGACCGCCTCAGCACCTTTTCTTTCGACGGCGTAGACTGCATTAGCCGATTAATGGTCGTGCACGATGTTGTAGACGTCTTACCTTTTGCAGAGCTTCTCGTGACAAAGAGGAGTCAGGATATGCTCAGAGCGTTCGCGCGTTTCCCGGCTCTTGCTAGGACAAAGAACGAGCTCGTCCGTGCTCATTATAACAAATCGGTTTAACAATGTTCGCGGCAATGAATAAGGTTAAACCACGCGGTCGATCTCTTTCGTTTTTTAACGCTAGAAACTTTAGGACACAGCGCGATCTAGCTGACTTTTTACGCGATAGACAGATAGACGTTCTCCTCATCCAGGAAACGCTTTTAAAAGCGAAAATGCGTAATCCTAGAATCGCAAATTATTGCATAGTAAGAAACGACCGTACCACCCGCGGGGGCGGCACCTTAATCTATTTTAGGCGTTCGTTGTATTGCATGCCGTTAGATCCGCCCGCGCTAATCAATATGGAAGTGTCAGTGTGTAAAATAGGTATGACCGGTCACGCGAATATTATTTTAGTTTCCGCGTATTTGTCACCGAATAAAGAATTGCTAAGATCCGATTTGCAGGTGCTACTTAATTTAGGAGATTCAGTTATTATAGCGGGACCTCAATAGTGGGAACGTTATCTGGAATAATCCGTGTACCTCTCGTAACGGCAGAATACTCGATGAACTAGGTAGGGTTCTCGCGTTTGACGTCATAGCCCCTGTGGAACCCACGCACTATCAAGATCATTGCCGACCGACAGTTTTAGATATAGCTCTTTTAAAAAATGTCACGCTTCCTGTACGATTCATACAAGTCGTACACGAACTTGATTCAGATCATCGTCCGGTTGTTTTACAGTTAGATCAGAACTCAGACTTCACCCCGCCGTCGGTAAGGGTGGCTGTATACGCGAAACTCGTTAAATATTTAAAAAAAAATCCGTCGTCTAGTAGTTTAGACAAGATTCCGGACGTGTTGGTGACTAAAGCCGACGCGGATTCGGCCATCGATTCCCTGGTTGATTATCTTCAGACCGCCGTTAAAGAAACCTCGAAAGAGGTACACGCGGCGAACGATCGCCGTTTCATACTCCCTCACGACGTGAGAGTTACATTCGTTACGTAAAACAGTCAAGTCTCGTATCTCTGAGATTCGAGGTGACAGGTGGGATAGACTCCTGGAGGGCCTCCAGCCGTCTCACCTGTCGTACTGAACTCTCGTGCGAACCTTAAAATCAGATTTGGTCACTCCAATACCTCCAAAATAAATAATAAATAGTATTTTTTGCTTGATTTATAAACGTTAAGATCACAGAAGTTTACATTTATGCGTGGGTATCTCACAATAACAACCTTTTTAAAAATCACTATCAGTTATAATTCCACATGTAGGATATTTAGTACTCGTGTGATATATAATATTAATAGCGTTTTATATTAATCATATCATATCACAAGCTATGTTACATAACAGTATGTATGACAAATAGCAATGATAAATGAGATGACCGTGCCTATAATTATTATAGTTTCTGTGACTGTGTACATCAAATATTGTGTACATATGTAAAAAGCAGTGTGAAATGTTACGTGATTCCAATTATATTTCCCGGTATTAATAAAGATTAAAAATGTTGAGTAGAGTGAAAACTCGTAAGTTAAAAGCAGGAGTATTCCACACACGTACACATTAACCTGTGCTTAAAAACCTCTTGAAACGAAATTGGAAAATAAATGTGATTGAAATTCTTTACCAGGACTTATCTAATTAATACCAATATTATATATGCCTCTTATATTCTAATAATATTTTAAGTTTGATCTGTAATACTTAAGAAGGGAACACCCGATTAGGCCTCCCACAGCAGCGGCTCAAGCCTAGGTTCGATCCCTCGGTAGGGAGCCCTTGAGTGCGTTGCTTGCGCGATACGGTGACACACAAATATACATCACTGCTACAACACTACACGATCACCCCCACACACGTGCACGCCTACACGCTTGCACATGAAAGTGGAAGGGTTTACTTTTTTCCCTTATCGAATTGAAAAACTCTCAATTTTCCGATAATAAATATATGGAGGAGTTGTTGAGGCGTGTATGCTTGGTACACATATACGTTTCAACAACTCATACACATATGAATAGTTAGCTAGGTTAGCTGAGATAGGTCGTGATATTGCATGCAACAGGCAACAGCCAAGCCGAGGTGTGCCGTGCACCCTTGAGCTGGTTGCCATAATGAAATCGGCTGAGTGCCTTAAGCGCTCGCCTTAATAGTCCGGTGAAGCTGTTAAGACCTTGCTGGGTCAATAGCGTAGACATTTCGAAAAAAAAAAAAAAAATAAGAAGGGAACAATTTGTTTATAGTTAATGAAAATAGTGGTACTGGCTGTAGTCTACTAAACTTTTCACTTTAAACCATATCTTTCAAGATCATAGGGTACCTTTATTGTTATTTAGTGTTATAAGTGTCATGCAATTCTTAGTAAATTAATTTCACATGACAAATAATATTGTACAGCATTTAAGCTAAGGCCCAAATTTATAATTAACGTATAACAAATTATTTTTCATGTCAAAATGAAAAATAACAATTCATATTGTTGCGTGTTTACAATATAGTCAGAGAATATTTGTTACATATTACTAGAATTAAATTAGATTAATTTTTCACATATCACAAGTTACAAAATATATCATAAGACAGTTAAGTCCCACCCCATGCACTGATATTGAAGGTACCTGTTATATATTATTATATAATTGAAATTACATTCATACAGGTTAAGCTACAATATAATAAGCATTATGTGATAAAATAAAATTACGCAATACCATACTTACTCTTTATTTTACCTAACTATATACATTCTATGTTTACAACCAACAGTATATTCACTGAACATAAGTACTATGTACAAATGGTTTTCTTAACCAATGATTTCAATAATAATAAGGATATTATAAATGAAGGGTATAAATTAAAATTGTGTAATTTATCTTTGATTGACGTATATTCAAAATATGGCTTCATACTTTGTGATAAATCTTAAAAATATTAACAGTTCATGCTAAATGGGACTTATAAGGATAATATCTAGGCCTTTTTAACAAATTTTAATCAGATGCTAAATCTCTGAATAAATTAATCCCACTTTGATTTCTTCTTTTCAAATATTTCTTTACCATCCTTGTTTACAGCTGCATAGTAGCCCAATGATTCATATTTGTGTCTCATATAAGCTATATAACCCAGCGCCAGACCAAAACATGTTAGTCCTATGCTCATTATAACTATATTCTGAAATATAATTTAAATGAATTGTTTTAATTGGTGTACTTACTGTTTATGAGATTTTAAAATTGATAAAATATAAAAGTAGATTTGTAATGGCTCTGGTTTATTGTAAATGTTCCATATATACAATTTTCATTATTTATATTACTGTATACAATCACAAACCAAGATTTTACTTACAGGTTTAGCATATAATTCGAAATTAATAACCCTGAAGGCTGTAGTTGACCTTAAAGACCTCAAACCTTCTTCAGGTTTCTTATTATTTTTGTTCTCCGACATTATTACAGTCTCTTGTAATCATAAATATAGGAAATACAATATATATATATACAATATATATAAATTAATAAATACAGCAAATATTTTACCTAAAAATGTCAATTTGGAATTTACATTTTTTTTTTTTATTTTCCATAGAGTAAAACTAAATAATGATGCGAATTATTGCTATTATTACTTAGCACGTTAAATGCGCGATGCTAATTTTATTTCGTGCGCGATAAATGTTGCTATAATTATAACGTCCTAAAAAATTATAAATTTAATTTATATAGAACGACATCTATACTAATAGTATAAAGAGGTAGAGTTTGTGACGTAGGGGGTAACCTGAGGAACTACTGGTCCGATTTGAAGAATTCTTTCAATTGTTATATACCTCATTTATCAAGGATGATCATAGCTTGTATATGATCACGCTAAGACTAATAGGAGCGGAGCATCAATGAAGAATGTTTCAAAATTGGAGTATTATCCTCTTGAGAGCTTCCGCTGTGTGTTAGAGTTAGCCCAAAGTAACCATTCCACGCGAAGTCGTGGGCAGAAGTTAAAACTAAAAATTGAGCCATCACGCCTGGTAGATGTGAAACCGTCGTAATTGTTCGCATCAAACGAATCTCGAATTCTCAAATTACACTGTGTGCGAGCTCATTGCTGCAAGAGAAATTACGCACAGTCGCTTGCTCCTGTCATCGTCGCGTCGTCGTAATGCCAACAATCAGGTTTACCCGCGCCTATAGATGTTTCCCATCAAAAACTAGAGATTGGTGATATGATGTCCAGAATAATTCAAATAATAAAAATTTAACAATCAGCGTGGTCTATTCTAGACTCATTTGGTATAGAAGTCACAAAACATAGATCAACTTCTTAGTTTTCGCCTAAAACGAATCTTATAACTAATCGTAATTCTACAAATAACTAAATACAAATATTAAATATAAAAAACTTGAGAGGTGTCAAGGGACACTCGGATGAAACGAAGTTCCTTTCGATTAATTAGTGAAGGAATTGTAATAACATTTTATTATTTTTAAGTTATAATAATATTTTTTTTATTATTAACAGATATAATGTTATATAAACTTAATCAGTAGGCTCAATTTTCGTAATAATTGGCTTGTGGTAATTGAAGTAGGAAATATATGTTTGGGATCATTAGTATTATTATTTTTTATTATTTACAAAAAACCTGTATACACTCAACAAAAATAATCGTCGCGACACCACACTGTTCAATGCGAAATAGAAATGAAAATATCTGGCTTGCTTTCTATAAGAGAGAGAGAGACAGACAGGGAATCATGCGACGCCGCACAGCTTACAATAGCTTACAAGCAAAAAGTGTCGTGACAACTTTTCGTAAGATTTTTTTCCGTCTAGCCCCCTTTCACAACGCGCGATAAGGAACTTCGTTCCAATTATTTCTAAAATGCGTGTTATAATTATTGCCATTTAATATATCAAAACCACTAGTACTGAGAAGGACAATTTGTGGTTCAGTGAAGCTGCAAAGACCTACCCAGGTCAACAGCGTAGTTAAAAAAAGAAGAACTTATCTATGAGGAGAACCATCTCTTAAAAACTACTGAAAACATATGCTCTAAGCGTAAATACGTAATTTATGTTTATTTGTTGTATATAATACTCTACTACCATGTACAAAAAACACGAATATTACTTAATACAGAGTCTAGTACCGCAAGTTTCTGAATAAAAATAAAAACAAGTATATAATAAAAGTCGCTCTTTTAATCATACTAACTAGGTTCTTATTCACCCATGAAGAATATGTTAGTGGCTTGTGGAAGTCAGCTGCTCATGTGGTACAATGTAACGTAAAGCGGTAAGATACCTGTATCGAGATTTGCTATTATTCACACCCTTAGATACCTACGTGTATGTAGAAGTGAATGTTTGCAATAATGCGAGAGTAAAACTTTGAAACAGCCCTAATTAACTTATAGTTTATTTTTAGAGATTTTTTTACAGATGTATATTTAATTTTGGATTATTTCAATACCTATAATTATTTTTGCGGGCAAGAATAGTTGTCGCTCTTTGAGTTGTCGGTTGAAGGCATAGATAATCTTATATATTAGACATGCGCAAACCATGTCCGGAAGCGGACCGGACATGGAACGATTAACATAGCGTTCGGAACTAGGTGCGGTTAACATGTTCGCGGAACTAGCTAGTTCCACAAGTTTAGATGTATAGTGTCGGTTCATGTCCTGCATTCAACGTCCAAATAGGTCCTTACAGTTCCTCGGTTTTATTGAAATACATTGCCTAGTAGGCAATTTTATACATTGTCAAAAGTAAAATTGTCGGTTGATTTATTATATACTAGCTGACCCGTGCAACTTCGTGTGCACCAAATCGGTTATTATCTGTTTCAATTATTTTTTAAATGCGAAAAATCTTACTAAGCCGATTGCAGCGACATCTACCGTTTTTCAATTGGTAATCCGAACTATACAGCGGCTTACTCAAATATATAGGCCATGGTTATGTGAAAGAAATTTAAAAATAACCCTGTAACCCGTTCGCAGCATCACCTATCGGGTCCAATAAAAAAAAAAAAAACTAACCTACATATATTGCTGATATATGTCTTCCCAGTATTGAAAATAGATGATTTTTGCCGAATTCAATTATATATTATTTATGATTAACTATTAATGTGATAACTAACTATTAATGTAAATTATTGTGATTAACTATATATGAAAAACTATTGAATAAACATAAAAACACTCGCATATGTGTATAACTTTTAATGCTTCAAAATATTTCAACTTAGCGCCATCTATGGACCTAAAAGGTTTTCTTCATCCTGACTCGCTGTTTTCACTTCTCACAATCGGATTTGTATGGAAAATCTCACCTATTTTTGGTTATCAGTCGGCTATGTAGATGGCACTTTAAGCAATTTTTTTTGACAAGTTTGATAACAAAACGTGGTGGACGACAATTACTTTTGACATTTCCAACTGACAACTTTCAAATATTTATTCACTTTACGTTTCTGTTATGTGTGGTCTGGTGGTAAAGTTGCTTAGGTTATATTCAACGAAGACGCGTTGGGGCGAAGGTTCGAAACCCAACGGTTTTTTTTTTGTTATATTTTATTTTTAAGTAGCACAGGGTAACATATGTCTTAAATTGTTACATAATCTTACTACTATAATATTAATTCGTAAAGAATTTTATGAACTTGAAATTTTTTACTTTCGTCAGTTATTCTGGAGAACCCCTTGCGTTTTATGGGACAGAGAGTGGACCCTGGATGTAGTCTTGTAATATTAGTTATCACTGTGTCAAGTTTCTTTAAAATTGCTTCAATACTTTATACTAGCTAACCCGGTGTACTCCATTCCGCTTCAGAGTCAAGTAATGAGCATATTTAGGACACTAAAATAAATTCAAAATAATTAAGTTCAATTTTTAATTAGGATAATAAAATTAAAGAAGAAATAAATTGAAAAAAAAAAACAAAATAATTTAATGACGTTACACATTTGCAAGACAAAAGCAAGTTATTTGCTTTATGGGCCATATATTTGTGTATATAGATTGCACTCATCAGTAAGGCACCATGTGATAAGCCAACATTTTCATTTTCACTTTTTACACAGTCAATATTTTAATGAATGCTGTGTAGTGTATACCAATAATTTCATTATAAATGATATAGTTTGAGTTCTCTACATCTTTATTCTTATCCATCATAATTAGTCGTGCACTCAATCACTCATTATTTTTGTTGTTAGCGATGATTTTTGGGAATATCTAATTGATAAATTCACCTTTTAATAAGACATAATTACAGATTATAAATAGAGATTAGAAATTAGATGCACTTTTTGTTTGATGGAGCGCCTTATAGAATTATGATAGCATAATTCAGCATGTAAGAAATTGCGCATGAAACTATACTAATACTTTGGCCGATGTTTTTTTATTAATGGGATGTTGGGAATGGGACCCTTACAGGTAGATTTCTTTTAAATGATTAATAACCCAATGTCATACTTAAAGCAAAGCATTACGCATCATTATTGTATAACAGAATACGGAAAGTTTTTGTCCAACTACTTATACTTACTCGGTTCGAGTTCGGGAGGACTCGGTTGTTGTCGATCAGGTCTACCCGATTAGGCCTCCCACGACAGCGGCTCAAGCCTAGGTTTGATCCTTCGGTAGGGAGCCCTTGAGTGCGTTGCTTGCGCGATACGGTGACACACAAATATACATCACTGTTACAACGCTACACGATCACCCCCACACACGTGCACGCCGACACGCTTACACATGAAAGTGGAAGCGTTTACTTTTTTCCCCTTATCGAACTGAAATCTCTTAATTTTTCGATAATAAATATATGGAGGAGTTGTTGAGGCGTGTATGCTTGGTACACATATACGTTTCAACAACTCATACATATATGTATAGCTTGGTTAGCTAAGATAGGTCACGATTTTGCATGCAACAGGCAACAGCCAAGCCGAGGTGTGCCGTGCACCCTTGAGCTGGTTGCCAAAATAAAATCGGCTGAGTGCATTAAGCGCTCGCCTTAGTAGTCCGGTGAAGCTGTTAAGACCATGCTGGGTCAATAGCGTAGTCATTAAAAAAAAAAAATAACGATCGGTTCTTTATTGTTTTGTAACATGTTCGGAATATCGTTAATAGAACATGCCGAACATGGACATGTGTAACTGTATGGAACTGTGGAACGACTTCATTTGACGCCTAAGATTATACCGTGATCGTTCCAGGTGCGCACATAGTTCCCGGAACTATTTGCCGAACATGGACATGTGGAACTGTATGGAACTGTGGAACGACTTCATATAACGCTTAAGATTATATTGTGATCGTTCCAGGTGCGCACACAGTTCCCGGAACTATAACGAACCGGAACTACAATACAATCAGTATACAAATAGGTCCATATTACTTTTATTGATTATTTATTGTTAATGGTATTATATATTTTTTAAATGTATTTTTAACATAGAGTTTGTATTGTATAATTTTGGTTTAGTTTTCATTTTTATAGTTTTTTTATACTAAATGTAATGTAATACTACTGATTACAAATATGTGAATAATGTTTTGCTATATAATATATATTTATTTATGCTCATAGCGTTTCTTTCTCCGTAGGGGGCGTGGTGTAGCGTGTTTGCCATTTATAATGTTTTTTTTTGCGAACTGACTACGCTACTGACTTAGCAAGGTCTTAGCAGCTTCGCCGGACTACAAAGGCAAGCGTTTAAAGCACTCGGCCGATTTTATTTCGACAACTAGCTCAAGGGTGCACGGTACACCCTGGTTGGACTGTTGCCCGATTCATACAACTCGCGATTTTTTTATTATTTCTCAATCTGACTACGCTATTGATCTAGCAAGGCCTTAACAGCTTCACCGGACTAAGTACAATTCGCGATGTATCTGAGCTAACTTAAGCTAAGCTACATATTCATATTTATATGAGTTATTGAAACATATGTTTGCTAAACAGACATACCTCAAATATATATATATATATAATAAATAATATTTACTTTAAGTGAAATGGGACCCTTAGAGGGAGTCAAGTGCATGAGCACAAGAAAAATTAAATTAATAAGTATCAATAAAGCAATGTCGTCCTTAACGCAAAGTATTGCGGATCATTATTGTATAACAGAATACGGAACGTTTCAATCCAACTATTTGAGTCGGCTGTCCTATTTCAAAACCTAGTAAGCTATTAAAACTAAATTTTACAGGAGAATTTAAATTAAAAGTAACCAAACGACTCATGAAAAACATTACTTTCTGTAAATCCATTGATATATACGTAATTTGAGTCTTTGCTTGTTTTATTACTTCAGACATTGAAATATCGTCGCTATACTTTCTTAGTTCTTCCTTATACATCAAGCGTTTTAGATCCCTAATAGTTAGATAGGTAAATATTTTCAGTTCTTTTAAAAGTATTCCCATTACTTAGATATTTTAAGTTCTTTTATTCCGATTACTTAGTAGTATTTCGTTCGCACGCCTACCGTCATTATTCATCACCAAGTAAAAGGAGAGCCTGTGTAATTATTAATACTGAAGGCCCCAAACACCTGTATTTCATTGTGCTTGCTCATGTTTAAAAACCTAGTTAGTTTCTTTAACAATTTATAGATCTAGTAAGTCTCAGAGAAGTACTAGGTTTTGTGATGGTTAAAATAACTTATTAGGTTTTTAAGTGGTTACGAGACAGTGAATGTATCATTTATTAGGTATCAACGTTTAAAAATATCTACTTATTTGTGAGTTTTTATCGCTGGTGTGATTTGTATTTTGTAGGAACTTATTAGTTTTATAAAATTATGTAACATTATAAAACGAATTTTGCAAAGTGTCTCTTACTAGGTTTTGAAATGAGACAGCCACACTCGTATTTACTCGGTTCGGGTTCGGCAGGACTCGATTGCTTTCAATCGACTCTACGGTCGGCTTGCAACATGTTCGGAAATTCGTCTTGACAGAACATGTTTTGTGGAACTATGGAACTATTATATTTGACATCTCGGATTGGACCGATCTCGTTCCGACTCCGGACATAGTTCCAGGAACTATTACGATCCGGAACTACTCACCTCTATTATATATACTAAAAGTTGTACGTTCTAGCTTGCTATCCTTGTCATTATTTGTCAAAATATAATATTTTCTGAGTATTTCTGAAAATGATGTTTGTTATTGCTTGATTTGTTGTTATAATTCAATGTTTATTAATTTTGAACAAGTTTTGTGCTCGTAATACTGTAAAATGGAATCGGATTCTGCTCTTCATAGTGATGTACACGATGGCGCGGAAGTATCTCCTTTAGCCGAAAATCAGGCTGCCGACACTGTTGGCGAAATTTCAGGAATTAATGTACCAAGTCATATTGATTCCGACACAGTCGGTGAATCAGGTTAGTAATCATTTAATAGTGAACATCTTGTAAAGTAGCCTTTTAAATAATAGGCATTCAAGTATTTGTGGACTGCATTAGATACCGTTACGTTACCTTATTTTACGCACAAGTTATGATTTGTAACTAATATTTGAAGTGGCAATAGTATGTTTCGATAAGATTTAAAAGATAGATTTGAATAATACACTATAATTCGGCAGAAACCAATGGAGGTCCAACAAGCAGCAGTGATGCTTTGGATGGTGAGCCTTTAGCACCAACAGCTGATGAAGAGCAGCCTATGCCAGAACAAGGTAAATTAGAATTTAATGCTTTTTCAATAATGAACTAGTTTAGTTTTACAAATAATTTAAATGTATGAAAACAGACTTAATACAGCATGATTTACTAAAAGGTATCTCTTATTGAATACAAGTCTCTGTCCGCGACTTCATTCGTGTGGAATAGATACTTTGGGCTAACGCTAATACACAGCGTAAACTCTCAAGAGGGAAAAACCCCAATTTTTAAACATTCTTCATTGGTTCTCCGCTCCTATTGGTCTTAGCGTAATGATATATAGAGCCTATATCCATCCTTGATAAATGAGCTATATAACTTTGAAATAATTTTTCATATCAGACCAGTAGTTCCTGAGATTACACCCTATAACGTCATAAACTTTACCTCTTTATAAAATTAGTATATATAAAGTACTGCAAGTTAATAAAAGAAATTTTAAAATTGTGTAGTCATAATAGTTGTCACTATTTTTGGATTCTAAGTTGTCACAAATTACTAAAGTTTACATGGATTTATGTGTTTGTGTTTACATGGATTGATTAATTATTTTAAAAAAGTTACATAGGTAGGCTATGTACAATAATTATGGGCCAAATCTAAAAGTGTTGTTATTTATAATACAATTTTTAATTCTACACAAAGAATACAAAAACAATTGAAAAGTAGACTTTATTCTATCTCTCTTTTATTTTACATTATTATTCTTATGAAGAAATAACATTTATTCAAATAATGATTTTCAAAATATGTAATATATAGTTTTTACATAATAAATGTAATAATTTGAACAAAGGTTAAATGTATATTTTAGTTGCTCATAGCTCATAAAAGAGATGTATATGTTGATTGAATATTTTTTTATATTGAAGGGATTTTGCTTAGTAACTAATTTAAACTTCTGAATTATATATTGGCATCTCCTACATAAAATATCTTAACTTTATTTGACAGAATTCCACACAGCCAGATGAAAGTGTTTGTATATAGAAGTTTTTTTGTTTTTTCTTCAAACCAATTAGATGCATATAATAATGTTAAATGATTAAAATAATACAGTATATTAAGAATACTCAGTGTAATTGGATTTTTTTATGCGGCTTTAGAATAAACTTTATAAAATGCAGTTAGTATATAATTCTTAGGAGGTGTCCATTTTAAAATATAGTTAGTATTAACTTCCAATTATTCCCTTCTTGGACGTCAAAATTATTGGTGAAAGTAATGCTAGTGTGATATGTAATATTGTTAATTGTAATATGTATGCTCTATGTAGTGAATATTTGTACCCAGAATGAAAAAGCAATATGGTATTGTTTTTCAGTCACCGAAAGTTTAAAATTACTATTTATTCAGGTGTCATGTTCAATACATGTGCATGAACAAATTTAAAGTCACGTTAGCAACATTTGTTAGTGATTGTAGAATTCTGATTGTGATCATGTAATGATGAAATAATAAATTGTCTGACAAGATTGAAGAAGGACTATATATATATATATATATATATATATATATATATATATATATATATATATATATATAT